>ONZH01025253.1:0-36372 GCA_900303285.1 Rhinella marina
ATTTATTGCTTTCTTTACAGTTCTATTTATCCACATTGTTTTTTTCTCGTTTCTTAACCTTTTATTCCCATAAGGTACAGTACAGCCCAAAAGTTTGGACACACCTTCTCATTCAAAGAGTTTTCTGTATTTTCATGACTATGAAAATTGTAGATTCACACTGAAGGCATCAAAACTATGAATTAACACATGTGGAATTATATACTTAACACAAAAGTGTGAAACAACTGAAAATATGTTCTTATATTCTAGGTTCTACAAAGTAGCCACCTTTTGCTTTGATTACTGCTTTGCACACTCTTGCATTCTCTTGATGAGCTTCAAGAGGTAGTCACCTGAAATGGTTTTCACTTCACAGGTGTGCCCTGTCAGGTTTAATAAGTGGGATTTCTTGCCTTATGAATGGGGTTGGGACCATGAGTTGTGTTGGGCAGAAGTCAGGTGGATACACAGCTGATAATCCTACTGAATAGACTGTTATAATTTGTATTATGGCAAGAAAAAAGCAGCTAAGTAAAGAAAAACGAGTGGCCATCATTACTTTAAGAAATGAAGGTCAGTCAGTCGGAAAAATTGGGAAAACTTTGAAAGTGTCTACAAGTGCAGTCACAAAAAATCATCAAGTGCTACAAAGAAACTGGCTCACATGAGGACCACCCCAGGAAAGGAAGACCAAGAGTCACCTCTGCTGTGGAGGATAAGTTCATACGAGTCACCAGCCTCAGAAATCGCAGGTTAACAGCAGCTCAGATTAGAGACCAGGTCAATGCCACACAGAGTTCTAGCAGCAGACACATCTCTACAACAACTGTTAAGAGGAGACTGTGTGCAGCAGGCCTTCATGGTAAAATAGCTGCTAGGAAACCCACTACTAAGGACAGGCAACAAGCAGAAGAGTTATATAGTATCAATCGTGTAGTAGCTCACCAATTATAGAAAGGAATGGAGGTGCTCCAATCAAGAGGCTTACCCGTAGCCTTATATTTGTATAGTCAGTTTTGAAAGGATGTGATGGGCACACTCCTCATCTGATTTCACTGATACCTATAAGTTACACCAACAACAAGCAGAAGTGACTTGTTTGGGCTAAAGAACACAAGGAATGGACATTAGACCAGTGGAAATCTGTGCTTTAGTCTGATGAGTCCAAATTTGAGATCTTTGGTTCCAACCACCGTGTCTTTGTGCGACGCAGAAAAGGTGAACGGATGGACTCTACATGCCTGGTTCCCACCGTGAAGCATGGAGGAGGAGGTGTGATGGTGTGGGGGTGCTTTGCTGGTGACACTGTTGGAGATTTATTCAAAATTGAAGGCATACTAAACCAGCATGGCTACCACAGCATCTTGCAGCGGCATGCTATTCCATCCGGTTTGCGTTTAGTTGGACCATCATTTATTTATCAACAGGACAATGACCCCAAACACACTTCCAGGCTGTGTAAGGGCTATTTGACCAAGAAGGAGAGTGATGGAGTGCTACGCCAGATGACCTGGCCTCCACAGTCACCAGACCTGAACCCAATTGAGATGGTTTGGGGTGAGCTGGACCGCAGAGTGAAGGCAAAGAGGGCCAACAAGTGCTAAGCATCTCTGGGAACTCCTTCAAGACGTGGAATACCTTTTTTAGGTGACTACCTCTTGAAGCTCATCAAGAGAATGCCAAGACGTGTCAAAAGCAGTAATCAAAGCAAAGGTGGCTACTTTGAAAGAACCTAGAATAATAAGACATATTTTCAGTTGTTTCACACTTTTTTGTTAAGTATATAATTCCCACGTGTGTTAATTCATAGTTTTGATGCCTTCAGTGTGAATCTACAATTTTCATAGTCATGAAAATACAGAAAACTCTTTGAATGAGAAGGTGTGTCCAAACTTTTGGGCTGTACTGTAATGTACCTCTCACAATTAGATATTAGCGATGCTTTTAAAAATATCCCATTTTGTGGCCTGTATTTTTATTTTTGAGGACATTTGTCCAGTTAGTTAGGCCTCATGGCTCTCTTAGTTGACTAAATTTTGCTTTTTTGAAATTTAGTATTTTTATTCCTCCCTGAAGAAACACTCTTTTGAATGACAATGGAAGGTTTATTACTTTATGGTCACTATTTCCCAGGTGTCCCCCGACCTGCACATCTGTTGTTCTGTCAGGTCTATTGGTTAATACTAAAGTCCAGTATGGCCGTCCCTCTAGTCGGGGTCCTGAACCAGTTGGGAAAGGTAATTGTCTTTGGTTATTGCCAAAGAACCTGTTTCCTTTATGAGATATACAGGTTTCAGTTTCCCAGTCTATATCTGGGTAGTTGAAGTCCCCCATAATAACAACCTCATTATGATTTGCCGCCTCATCTATTTAGTTTAGAAGTAGATTTTCTGTGGACTCTGGTATATTAGGTGGTTTATAATACAACTCCTATTAGTATTTTATTATTGTTTTTGCCTCCATGTATTTCTACCCACAGTGACTCACATGTTCATAGTCCCTCACTTATATCTTCCCGGAGAGTGGGTTTAGACAGGAACTTTACATAAAGGCAGCCCCTCCCCCTCTCCGGTTTTGACGATCCTTTCTAAACAGACTGTAACCCCTGTACGTTAACTGCCACAGTCATAGCCATCATCCAGCCATGTTTTCAGTATTCCCACTATGTCATATAGTCCCCTCACACATCACTAATTCCAGTTTCACCAGCTTTATTAGTCAGGCTTCTGGCATTAGTGTAACATACAATTTTAAGAGGTTGATGTATATTTCTTACCCTGACACTTTTCCTTCTGCACTTTCTGTTCCTCCTTCCATACCTCCCCAGTTCCATAACCTCATTCCCCTGGTCTCTTATCTGCACTATCTTCCCCTCCTATACTGTAGTTACCCTCCCCCCTAGTCCCTAGTTTAAACTCTCATCCAGCCTCTAGCCACCTTCTCCCCCAAAACAGGCTGCCCCTTCCCCATTGAGCTGCAGGCCCATCCCTACGGTAAGAGCCTGGTAAGCCGACAGAGGAAGTTTTGGCCGCCGGTTTCCAAGAACCTAAACCCCTCCTTCCTACACCAGTTCTTGAGCCACTTGTTTACCTCCCTAATCTCCCGCTGTCTTTCTTTGTGTGGCTCATGGTACAGGTAGTATTTCGGTAAAACACTACCATTGACATCCTTGCCCTAAGCTTATGCCCTAAATCCCTAAAATCATTTTTAAGGACGCTCCACCTACCTCTAACTTTGTCATTGGTTCCGATATGGACCATGACTGCTGGATCTTCTCCAGCCCTTCCCAGTAATCGGTCAACCCGATCCGCAATGTGTTGAACTCGAACGCCAGGAAGGCAACACACCATTCGACGATCCTGGTCTTTTGTGACAGATCACCCTATCTGTTCCCCTAATAATTGAGCCTCCCACTACCAGCACCTGTCTGGCCTGCCCTGCTCTCCTGGTCCCCTTACTGGAGCTGACATTGCCCTGACTGGCAGAGGAAGTGTCCGGCTGCAGCAGTGCCCTCCCTGAACTGACATCCCCCTCATCTGCCAACTTTGCAAACTTGTGGGTGTGTCACATCAGCGGCTAGCCTCCCTGGCACTTTTCCAACTACCCCGCTTTCTAGGCTGTTACCCAGCTAGCTACCTTCACTTTCCTAAGCCTCCTCACTACCACCCAGATCTACCCTATGGGAGTGCCTCTCTCTCAAACTATGTTCTAAAATGTCAATGCTTCTCAGTGCTGGAAACTCGCGCCCGGTTAGATACCACGATGTGCGATTCCAAACGGGCAATTTGCTCACATTTTGAACAAAGATATGCACCTTTAAACGGCTGTTCCAGGGCTGCATACATTAGACAACATGTGCACTGGACTGCGCTGTCAATAATGGAAGACATACTTAATGGGATTACGCAAAAAAAGAGAAAAAATACAGTGATATGAAACCGACTTACTGTACTCCCCTCTTAAAGTCCTTGAATCTGAAGTCACGTAATCTAAAGTCACACCATAATGTAAAGTCACACTAAATATTACAAAGTAAATATTACAAAGTAAGTTTGTAGTTTTTTTCTTCAATTAAATCTTTATCTTTATATACTGCTTTGCTGAAAATCAAATACTGTTTTGTCCATGCATATTAAAACGTTTGCCGGCAATTTACATTTTCTTTAGAAAGACTCCCATAGCCTTTCCCATCATCTATTTTTCAGCATGGAAGTTGCACATTTGTGTCACAAGTTTGAGACCTAAAACTCTCTCCTAAGATTTCACATTTTATTACTAATAACAAAGTTACCAGTTTTTTGATGGCTTTTACACACACTGTTCTGTATTTTTCACCCCCAAAGTTGTGTTTAGCCTCCTTTTTTCTGCAATATCCAGCCTTAAACAGGACCTTTCACCACTCCTGACATGACTGTTTTAATAGCTTCGTGCATTCCCCATGTAACTATTCTGGAACATCTGTTCTTGTGGCTCTAGTTTGTGCCATTCCTTTATTATTCCTGCTAGAAGTTATGAATGAATTGACATTACCCTTCAGTAGAGGTACAGAGAGGAGGTGACCAGTTGTGGGGTGTATCTGCACAGTCTCACTCTATCCAATCAGTGCTGCCATGTTCATACTGTGCAGGTACACACCCCCAACTGGTTACCACCCCTCTGTACCCTTACTGCAGACTGCTAGCAATTCATTCATAACTTCTAGTAGAAATGATAAAGGAATGGCACAACATAGAGACATAAGAATAGATGCTCTAGAATTGTTATTACATGGGGAATGTATGAAGCTATTAAAACAGGCATGTCATGTTTTTGAATGATCAAATACACAGTGTACCTGCCGATCTGTCTTTTCATTTTTATGTATTAAATTAACATGCATTTTAATGTTTTTGATTAGGAGATTAGTATCACATAATAATTTCATATTTGTTTTCAGAGGACATTCTTAGTTTTACATTCTTTTCACAGCTTCCGCTTCAATCATTAGATTGGCCATGGAAACAAAGTCAACATTATGTTCGGTTCAAAGGTAAGACAAAAAAAAAAAGCAATTATTGGATTGTTTGAAAAGAATTTTATGCCTCTTTTGGCAGTTTAACTAGACACTTAACCACACTATGATGTATCATTGTTTGTGAACTTTTGACTGTCAAAAGTTTATACTATGGCCCTGAATTATCAAGACTGACATATGCTACACTGGTTTTGATAGGCGCAGACCTTACCATAAATACATCATCTGGTAGTCTATGCACCTGAATGAAATCTACTCCAGATCGTAGCTGGTGTAGATTTCAGTCATTGTTTACGCCAGTTTCTTGCATAAATGACAATAAATGTGATGGAGCTGGTGGCCTTGCACATGTCCCGCTGTCGCCACTCCTCCTTTTTGGAAACTAGCAAATGCAGTGTAAAAATGCCAGTTCTTATTATTTATTATTAAAGTGCCATTAATTCCAATATATATATATATTAAGCAGTTTTTGATGTTGGTTTTGATTTGACAAGGAAAATGCACCAACATTCTCTTCAAAATTCCTCTGTGTGAATATACAATTTTTGTTTTGCTTAAAATTGCATATATTGCCTAAAAAAATAAAAACAGGAGCACTTTCTAGTGCAGTATGTACTGTAGCAAACAGGGCTTATACATTCAACCTTGTGCCCAGGTAGATTGACATGCATTTACCTGGTAGAGTTGGGCTAAATTGGCACAACTGTATATTTTGGCTTATTTAGGTGGAACCAACGTCCAGGGGGCGTAGATCTAAGAATGGAGTGGTGAGATTCCCAGGATGGTCGTTGACAGTTGTTCTCTCCATTGGAGGAAGAGTATTCTCACTCTGCTAATTACATGTCAGAATGTCTTTACTATAAAAATTGGAGTGCATTTCAGCACTGTACCGACGCTTTCTTCGGGCCACATAATACATTCACCATATAAAAAGAAGCTAAAGCAGGAGATTGTATGTCGGCCAGGTCACTTACATCAGGGTGATGCTGACAGTCTGTTCTGTATTTGAAAATACATTTCTAGTGTAAAACTCTCATTTGCTGATCAGTAGATAATTGTACTGAAGCTGTAAAATATGAAACAATTGTATTTTGCTGGCTATAAAAGTGTTTGGTTATTCCACCAAACCACTTACAGATTATGTTTTAAAATATTTATCTAAAACAAGTACATTTTAATAGATTTGAACTGAACCGAGTTAGTTATGAATTTCACAAAAATTTGTTCCCCAAATGAACCAGAATTTTGTCAATTGTTTCGGGCACATGGGAGAGAGCCTAGTATGTTACTCTGGGTTTCTCTGGGCAATATATATATGTTGTTTGGGGGGCTACTCTTTCTCATTACGGAGAGCGCCTAGTATGCGTTGCACATGTGCAGAGTATTGTAGGCCACGCAATGCCCCTCTGGGTTCCTGAGAAAGATTTTCAATTTAGGTTTCCTAAGTCTATCTGATGCCAACAGATGTAATATGTGCTAATTTTCATATATTTTTCCCAGAAACCCAGAGGAATGTTGACTGGCTTACGGTACATCTCATGCATACTCAGCGTCCTCCATAAGAAGAAATAGTAGCCCAACCAAGGCCTCTCAGGCAGCCATGCAAAGTTTTGTTTTTTGTTTGCTTATCTCTGTTAAAGGGTGGTTACTTGTAAAGAGCTGGATTCCTGGTGGGCGACAATTTTCCTCTCAGAAAGGAGACTAGCTTGCCTTGTTTTTTTTTTAAATCAGACCATTTTTATTGTCATTTTACAATTAGGTCAATAGTACATAACATACAAAACAACATCGAACCCCTCAGGCCCCCCTCCCTTTACTTCCCTCCTCTGTGCAGTGTCCACCCTTCCCTCAGCAGTATACTTTCTACAATTCTTCCAGAATACTACTCCATTGCGTTTAATGGTCAGCTATTGGTTTCCTTCCAATCCGAGTAGAGCCAGCTATCCCCATACTATCTACCAGCCACGCTCTCAGCAGATCCCGTGAGGCCAAGCCAGAATATATAATCCATTGTTTCTGAAATTTAGTAAGGGCTCCTCTTTCAAAAAAATACCCCTTTCTAACCGTATCATTTGGTTTATGAATCCTACCAATTCCTGTTTGACTGAGGGGTTGAATCCAATGCATTGCAATCAGTGTCCTAAAGGAGTACAGAATTTTCGCTATTGCTAACCTTTGCCCCTCCGTCACTGGGAGATCTTAAGTGTGACCTAGCACACCAATTATTGGGGTCCTAGGAACTGCAATCCTCCTACCAAAAAGTATACTCTCTCCACGACCCACATCATGTGCATAAGACTTGCTTCCGATTCTGCACAACAGACAGTGGGCATCCAGTCTGATTCCCATCTTATAAAGCATCATGAGTGTTCTATACACCCAATGTAGCAAGAACAACTTTGATCAACGTTGAGTCGCACTAAGGGACA
Source organism: Rhinella marina (assembly GCA_900303285.1). Classification (NCBI taxonomy): domain Eukaryota; kingdom Metazoa; phylum Chordata; class Amphibia; order Anura; family Bufonidae; genus Rhinella; species Rhinella marina. The sequence goes on from ONZH01025253.1 coordinate 7,426, forward strand.
GCACAGGTGTGCTCTCTAGAATGGACTGCCACTGGTCAGAGGTCAAGGGTCCCACATCCGTTTCCCATTTTTCCTTGAGATCAGCTATTGGGTCCCTCAGACACCTCTCCAAAAGAAACCCATAGGCAAAAGAGATAAGTTTATAAGAGGCGGATGCTTGTACCACCTGGTCCAACAATGCTGTATTGGCAATGATAGAGACTTCTTTGCCCTGATATTGTATAGCATGACTTAACTGGAGAACAATGGAGAACAAGGCAGCACTCGGAAGGAAGAACTGGAGACATGATTAATAAGTATGATACTGTCGCAGCTATTCTTTGATACCTATGGGAAGATGGAGGCAAAAATGAGGAAGAAAAAGAGTATAAGAAGAAAATAGAAGAAGTCATGATCCTAGGTGGATTTGGACAATCACTGTGAATAAATGCACTGTTTGCACTTTAAATAATATCCAGATCACAAGGTTGACGTGATTAAGCATTCACTGGTTTTGTGTTATTGTATTACACTATTTTTTGACTTTTTAGCACTTCATTATTAATTGATTTTATTATTGTAATTTTAGAAAGTATTTATCAAGGGAATCATGTATTTGCACATTGAGAACACTTTAATCATGCACTAGAATATTATTAATTTTATTTCTACAACATAATTGCACATATTATATGAATTATAGTAGGGTGTTATAATAGTGACTACACATATATACATAATTTTTTATAACATTATTGTAATATGTTAATATACTAAGGGTGAATAAGGATCAGATCAAATAGATTAGTTAGCTTCCATGGTGGTTATAGGAACGCACGCCCCTCCCTGAGGTTCAGGGATCCGGCACGCTTGCTTCGGTTGCCAAAGAGATGCTATGTTTGGTGACGTCAGTCTGCCCTGACTTGGTCGGGGAGTTACTGCCCTCACTGACGTGGATCTCGGGCGACGGATGCAAGCGGCATTGTGTGCATCCTGGACATGTGACCAAGCGCAATATGCATGGACGTCGGGAGTAATGGGTCACGTGGGTTTCATTTGAGTATCCCATAGGTTATATGATTCTTTAAATGGCTGCGCTGATATCCCCACACCACTTCTCCTGAGGAAGCGGGAACGCGAAACGCGTGTCGAGAGGATACAGCGTGGGTCACTAATAGGTATGTCATGTTGGTGTGATGCAGTGTTGGGGCCTTCTTGGATCGGAAGTATATAATGGGGAAATGTGGTTTTAGTAAGCATTTAGGTGTGGGTGTTACGGCCTATTCCCCGTATTGATGTTGATCTGGTCCTTTATTTAGATTGCCTGTATCCCAACACTAGTCCAGTCTAGGGAATATGACTCCGATAGTGGAGGATTTGAGGACTATTTTATATGGTAAAGATGTTATCTATTCCTATGTAGTGACTGCTGGCATTCGGCTCTTGCTATTTCATGTCATGTACAGTTGAATATTTTAACTTATTGTATTATATAAATAAACTTTGAGTATTGATTGGAACCAGAATATACTCTGTTGGCCCACGATTTATATACTGCCCAAAATACACAAATGTCTGATTGATCCTCCAGGGAGACCAATAGTCTCAGGCAGGGATTCAGTTTTTTCACAATCTGCCATTTTTTGGACAAGGTTCTATGCCAGTATGCAACAGGGACGAAATCCTATATCAGGGACACTGGTGATTTTTTATCTAAGATCTCAGAGGTGCAGATTCCAACGGATGTGATTCTGGCATCCTTTGACGTGACCAGCTTATATACCTCTATCAATCATGATAGAGGTATAGGGGCGGTGTCCAGGTGTATTGAAAGGGACAAAGTGCCTGGTAAAGTAAGAGATTTTATTTTGACTTTGCTGCACTGGGTCCTTTCTAACAATTACTTTGCCTTCAAGAATTGCTTATATATACAACAGCGCGGGACCGCGATGGGGTCCGAACGTGGCCCCAACATATGCAAATGTGTACATGGCCCATCTGGAGGAGGAGTTCATCTATGTGTCGCCCCATTTCAGTCAATACTGGGATGGTGGCGATACATAGATGACATTTTCCTGATCTGGAGGGGTTCGTCTGAACATTTGGATGAGTTCCATGCATTTCGCAATGATGTGGATCCTGACATTAAATTCACTTTGGTCAGTTCTAGGGACTGTGTACAGTTTTTGGATACATCGGTGCACTACACGGGGTGTGGATTGACCACTGATTTATTTGTCAAACCGACGGATTGTAATAGTCTGTTGAGATTTGAGAGTTTCCATCCCAGATCTATGGTCAACTCACTCCCCCGTAGCCAGTTTCTTCGAGTGCACAGGATTGTCCAGAATCCTACATTTAGGGACAAGAGATTGCAGGAGATGGCCACCAGATTCCATACGAGGGGTTATCCCAGAAAATTAGTTAAACGTCTGTTACAGGGCCAAGATTCAGCCCTGTTTTCATATTTAAATTGGACACATGGTTGAGTGACTAACATCACTTTGCCATGTGATTTCATAGTCTTGACCCCGCCCCTTCCTGTGCTTACATCACAAGTACAAGGAATTGGGGGAGGCAGGTGTTAATATACCTGGCCACTTGGGCATGCGAGGGAGACCAGCTTCCTGTGAGGTCTTAGATGGATGACGACCATACATGCTAAGGCTAAGTATCTTTTGTCTATATTGTTAGACTATAGGCCAGTTACATGGTGTATGTATACTGATGTGACCATGATATTGAAAGTATTTGTATATGTTGTATGTAGTACATTGTAGTCCAGTAAAGGTGTCTTTTATGTTATATCTGCAGAGTTATGTGTTATTCCTGGTGATACCAAGGCAACATACTGTAGCTGTGGTATAAACTGTGAACAATCCCACGAGCTAGGGGAAAAGGGGAATATTACCGTTGTCTTCTGATAATTGGTAATAGTTCGCCCTTTCCACACCAGTAACCTGAGATATTGCTGTTGGTAACTATTATTGATACTAATAAGCGATATCTATCCTCTTTCAATGGAGGTCCAGGTAGGAGACAATATTCATTATTAATATTCAGCATTGATATATTAATAATAATATCCCTATCCTTCTTCAACGTCACCTTGACAATGTATCGAGTTCTGTGATAGCCTCCCCACACACAAAGGTGGTAGAAAAACCACCACGTATTCCCTTCATTTCCACTTACACTGAACAAAGTAGGGAAATATCGAAAATCATAAGGAAACATTGGCCGGTTCTTTCTGTCAATCTACGACACATTCAGGAGTTTCAATCCCCTCCGATAATGTCCTATAGGAGACCCCACAACCTTAGTGACACATTGGTGCACTTAGGAAGGGTGGGAGGGTCCACCCTTGGTCCAGGGATCTATAGGGCTTAGAAGGAAGGGTTGCTTTCCTTGCCTCTCCTGCGTTAATTGTCGTTATCTGATTAAGACTGAGACATTTACATGCCCCTCCACTGGCAGGATTTATAATATTGGACATTTTCTCACGTGCAATTCCGCCTTTGTGATCTATGCTGTGTTGTGCCCCTGCAAATTGTGGTACATAGGCGAAACCACATTGGAGGTCAAGACCAGGATTACACAACATAGGTACTCCATTAGAAAAGGTAGACAAGACCTTCTCGTTCCCAGACATTTCTTCGAGGCTGACCACAAAGTGAATGATTTCAGGTTCATGATTATTGATCATGTTCCCCCCCTGAACAAAGGGGGAGACAGGGAACTGGCATTGAAACGCAGGGAGATGGAATGGATCTATAAATTGGATACAAGTCTGAACGCTGACTTTAATCTGGGTATTTTTCTTTGAGTAATCATTATTTAATATACCTTGTGGTGCTGTTACTCCCTGATGTTGTATAAGTGACAACCAGTGTCATGTTACTAGGATAGCATTTTTCTCATTATATTTTTCTCATTGTAGATTTTCAAAATGGACCAGTTATTGGAAGATCATCAGCAGGGGGAGAGGCTTAGTTGTTTTTCTGTTTATTTCATTGCCCTGATCTTACACTGCTTGGGGTACTGGAGGGTGTTGTAGGGAGTGATCCGTGACGGTAACACACCGCGGATGGTCTCTTACACTTCTGGTGGTACCCAGGTCCGTCGTCTGGCGGTCTAGTGTGCCCCGGTAGCCTGTCGGTTCTGGGGTCCTCACCATATATGCAATTTGCGTGGCGTGGTCCCAGCCAGTACCCGTTACAGCCTCTTATCAGGTTTATCCTATATCTAGAGAGTGGTACCCAGATGCACTGTGGCCACAATATGAATAAAATGTACTAATGGTATTGTGTACTTCCGTCACCACATCTTATAGGGTGCTAATGATAGCTCTGATTGGGTCATCTGCCCTAACCATGGTCACCCTCTATGCATATTTACAATTACGTACGCAAGCATTTGCGTGAACTCATAAGGTGTATGCTGACTGTACAGTGTACACATCGTGAGTGTACGCAAATTGCGTACTTAGTATGCATTAGATAATCTTTTTTTAAAAGCCCGAGGAGCGTGCTTTACTAAAACCAAGTGCAACAAAATCGTGCAGCGTGACCACACAAAAAGTGCCCAAGGTTACGGTCCATCGCAGGCCCTCTTCCAAAGAAGAAGGGCCCCCCAGAACCTTCCTCATCCCTCAGGGCCAGAAGGCACCTGCAAGGGACTCGGACAAAATGGTGACCCCCAGCCGAAGCCGGGTGTACACCACAAATGGGCAACCCTCAGCCGAAGCCAAGGGTACGCCCCGTCTGTGCTCCGGCTTTCTCACCCAGGCGCCACCCCGGGTGAGTCGGCACGGAGCTCAACAATAGGCTGGTCCCCCCCCGGAAGGGGAGACCATGGGGTTTGCAGGGGAGTGCGGAACCAAGATGGCCACACACACTCCCCCTAGACCTCAAGGGGGGTACCCGTTAGGGCGCCGTAACCCTCAAAATCCTTGTGACACACAACGTGGAAAGTGACACACAGTGACATAAAAAATAAATAAAGTGAATGAGTGCCGTAAGGCCCGGTCATTCAGCCGGAATAAAAAATTCCTCTTTTGTACGGTCCAGCAAGCCGAACCGGGCAAAGAGAGGTTGTGTGCTCAAAAGAATGAAGTGAAGTGCTGTGCAAATGTGCCGTGAAACTCAGTGGGATCCCACCCCAGTGAGTTCAGGCACCCCAGGGGTCACCACTCCTGGGGCACTTCTGCACCTCGGGCTTTCAATCTACCTGGCCCTCCGGCATAAGATCCGTATGCCTTCTGGTCTCATAGCCCGGGGCCCGAAGGCGCTGGCCGTCCACCAAGGAGGCTCCTCGTGCCTCTCCATCCTACAGTCTGACAGCCAGGACCATACTGCCAGAACTGATAAGAACAGATACTACACTTGATCTTAGCCAAAAGGCCGAGAAGATATCCATAAAAAGTCTTGTTTACAGTTTGCCACAAGCCACCTGGGAGACACACCAAACATGTGGAAGACGGTGCTCTGTTCAGATGAAAACCGAACTTTTTGGAAACAATGCAAAACGATATGTTTGTCGTAAAAGCAACACAGCTCATCACCCTGAACACACCATCCCCACTGTCAAACATGGTGGTGGCAGCATCATGGTTTGGGCCTGCTTATCATCAGCAGGGACAGGGAAGATGGTTAAAATTGATGGATGGAGCCAAATACAGGACCATCGTGGATGAAAACCTGTTGGAGTCTGCAAAAGACCTGAGACTAGGACGGAGACTTATCTTCCAACAAGACAATGATCACAAACATAAAGCAAAATCTACAATAGAATGGTTCAAAAATAATCATATCCAGGTCTTAGAATGGACAAGTCAAAGTCCAGACCTGAATCCAATTGCGAATATGTGGAAAGAGCTGAAAACTGCTGTTCACAAACACTCTCCATCCAACCTCAAAGAGCTCCAGCTGTTTTACAAGGAAGAATGGGCAAGAATTTCAGTCTCTAGATGTGCAAAACTGATAGAGACATACCCCAAGCGACTTGCAGCTGTAATCGCAGCAAAAGGTGGCGCAACAAAGTATTAATGCAAGGGGGCCGAATAATTTTGCACGCCCTTTTCAGTTTTATTATTACAAAAAAGTTTAAATGATCCAATAAATTTCGTTCCACTTCACAATTGTGACCCACTTGTTGTTGATTCTTCACCAAAAATTTAAAATGTTATATCTTTTTGTTTGAAGCCTGAAATGTGGCAAAAGGTTGAAAAGTTCCAGGGGGCCAAATACTTTCGCAAGGCACTGTACCTCCACACTTCTTAGCCTCAGTTAGACAATTGTTCTCTAACTTTATATGGAAACACTCTCGCCCACGTCTAGCTTACAAAACTCTTCCACTTCCAAAACATTTATGTGGCTTTGCCCTCCCGGATATGTCAATCTACTACAAAGCTATACAACTTTGCTTACATAGTGAAAAGTTCCAGGGGGCCGAATACTTTCACAAGGCACTGTATGTAGATTGGAGCCGTCTGCATAAAGTAAAGCAGTTTAGGAGCTATAAAGGTTTTCAGTAAATTCTTACGACCGATCCACGTCATGGAGGAGATGTCTAGTGTTGTCAATTGCTGTTTGATAGATTTCAACAACGGTGGATAGTTGAACTGGAATAAGAGGTCTGTCTTATATGTTAAATTGATACCTAAATATGCCATAGAGAGTGTGCCATTGGAAAGGATATGAACGTGCCAGAGACTGCAGAGGCTGCATTAGGTAAGTTGATTCCTAGGGCTGAGAATTTATAGAGATTGATCTTGAAGTTGGGATAGAGTGCCAAAAAGATCAAACAATTCCAGCAGTGCGGGAAAGGCCTGGGTAGGGTTAGATATAAATATTAGCATATCATCCGCGAAAGCGGCTACATTGTGGATATTATTACCAACTGTGAGCCCTTGGATTAAGGTATTTTGCCTGATTGCTTGTTTCAGTGTTTTAAGCAGAGTAGAACAAAGAAGGCGATAGGGGGCATCCTTGCCTTGTTCCATTGTGTATATCAAAACTAGGGGCGAGTATACCATTTACCCTAACTTTAGCATAAGGCGCAGAGTATAGTGACATAATAACCTGAATGAAGCTGTTGGGGAGGCCAAATTTCTGCAAGGTAAGTTCCATAAACTTCCAGTCTGTCAGCACATCTGTGCTGAGAAGGGTCAGTTGTGTACCAGTGCTGTTGGCATATTCAGTAGCTTGTACAACTCTAAAGGTACTGTCCCTTCCCTCCCTACCCTTGGCAAACCCGGTCTGTTCGGGGGAGATTACTTTTTGAAGGAGAGGGGCTAAGCGCGAGGCCAAGATTTTTCCCCAAACTTTTATATCTGCGTTCGGCAGAGAAATGGGCCTGTAGCTAGACGTCAATTCAGGGTCTTAACCTGGTTTTGGAAGGACTACTATATGTGCTTCCAAAGCTTGTTTTGCCGACAATGAGCCTTCTTTCAAAGCATTAAAGTATTTCATCATATGTGGGCCTAATACAGGAAAAAACTTCTTATAATATATCGCCGGAAGGCCATCAGGTCCTGGGCTTTTCCCCGAGGGGGTAGAGAATAACGCCGACTTAATTTCAGCAAGTTGTATAGGGGCTGTTAAAAGATCTATGTCTTTTGCATTTATGGAGGGGAGTGACAGCGAGTCCAGGAACAGCTGTATGTGGGAGCTCCTGTCTAGGTCGATATTATGAGCTTCATGCGGTCTAAGATTGTACAAGGCGTGGTAGAATTCTGAGAATGCAGAAGCTATTGCAGTTGTATCCTAGGATATATTGCCCTGAGGTGTTTTAATAGATTTAATACATGTTTGTTCTATTCTCTTTTTAATTAAGGCGGACATGATCTTATTTCCCTTGTCCCCGTTAGCATACTGAACGTGCTTGGCTCTGAGATATGCTTTAGCAGCTCTAGCATTTAATAAATCTTTATGCGAGTTGCGGAGTTTAATGAGCTCTTCCAGGTGCCCGGTGGCTAAAGATTTCTTATGGGCTTGCTCAAGAGAAGCTATATCTTGTAGTAAAGAGGCTATGTGTTGGGAGTGTTGTTTCTTTATGTGAGCTCCTAAGGCTATTAATTCCCCCCTTAGCACTGTTTTGTGTGCTTCCCAAACGGAGGAAGGTTGTACATCCGAGGACATATTTTACATAAAATATCTTTGGAGTTTTCCTGAGAGAGTTTGTACGGTTGTAATGGAGTCTTAACAGTGTAGGATGTAACCTCCATGTCCACGTTCTTTTAGGTATATCTGGAAAATCTGTAACGTCAGGGTGACAGGGGCGTGATTTGAAATGCAATGAATGTCTGTTGTCACCACCCTTGGGAGACATCTGCTTCCAATCATAAAATAATCAATCCTATGATAGGATTTATGAGCATTGGAATAGAAAGTGTAATCTTTCACATCCGCATTTAATGTCCTCCAAGCATCACAAAGATGATTATTCTGGAAAATGCGGTGCAAACCTTTGAGAGCTTTATAAGAGATAACCGATTTACGAGAAGAGGCATCGATAATGGGGTTGAGGGTGAGATTGAAGTCGACTCCTATTATGATAAGGCCAGTGGCGAAAAGTGATACGGTATTCAGAGTATTTTTCAGCCATTTAACCGTGTTTTTGTTAGGCGCATATATATTACATAGGGTGACTGCCTCATTTCCTATATGGCCTTTCAGAAGCAGATATCTCCCTTCAGGATCAACTAATGAAGCAGCACAGGAGAAGGGTACGTTTTTGTGAAGCCCAACGCTGACGCCTCTAGATGCCGACTCATTCACACTAGCATGATACCAGGTACTATAGCCTGAACGACTAAGATTAGGTACTTTCCCATGTTTAAAATGTGTTTCTTGTAACATTATGACGTCAGAATTGAGCTTCCGTAACAGTTGAAAAATCCTACTCCTTTTAACCGGCGAATTACACCCCTTAACATTGAAGGTTGTAAAGGTGATCTGACGATTATCCATTACAAGACAAAGTCAAGCAGTATACATTCCCAATGACCTGGTGAAACATGTGAACAAATAACATGTAAAATAACATGTAAAGTAAGAACATTACATGAGATAGTAAAACATGGTATAAGATTTTAGAACTAAGGCTCCTAAAGGAGCAAGATAGGGAGCGGGGATAAGACATTTCAAATAGCCTGATCGAACGGACTCCCACTCTAAAGCCCACTTAACTGGGAAAGAGAGTGGAGGCAGTATCCCACCTTAAGATAGGCTGAATAAGGATCGAACTTAGTCAGTATCTACAACGGTAAGATAGTAGGAAGCAATAGAACTTCTAAGTAAAAGAACTGCAATATGGAGGAAAAGGTAAGGCATTATTAAACCTTCATTATTAAACCTTCATTAAAGCGGAGGCACGTTACCCCTGATGAATCAAGAAAATGTCCAAGGGAATCAAGAGTTATTATCCTTATGGGGAGATTCCCTCGATCTTGGTGGCCTCTGGGATTTCACTGTTTCCCAATGAGAGGGAGCTGGAAGTGGCGTCAAGATCTGGTCACTTGAGAGTGGCATCCACGATGGAATATCTGCTGGCGCCAGACGGAGGTTGTCCCATAATGGAGGAAGATCTTCTTCTGGGTTCCGGACTGTGATTCGCTAGTTGCCATGAGCGATAAGCAGACCAAATGGAAACCATCTATATGGGATCTTTGCTGCTCTTAACTTATCTGTGAGAGGTCTCAAGATCCTTCTTTTCTGTAGCGTGGAGGGGGCACTATCTTGATATATTTGTATTTGGGTTCCCTCAAACAGAAAATCCCCCACGTTTCTGGCCTTAGTAAGTATGGCGGAGGTGTCACAGAAATATAGAAGTCCGCATATTATGTCCCTCGGTTTTTCTGAGGGAGGAGGTTTAGGGCGCAGGGCTCTATGTGCCCTCTCGATGGTAGTGGTGTCAGCTGTATTTGCCCCTAAGAGAGCCGCGAACAAACGGCGCGTTATGGCTTTGGTGTCTTCCGCTTCCACCGACTCAGGAAAACCTCTTATGCGCACATTCTTTCTGCGGCTCCTGATCTTCCAAAAGGAGTAGAGATTCATTTATACGGTTAGTATGTTCTATTAAAGCTTCCTTGACCGTTCTGTCGAATGTGAACATTGCATGTTGTGAATCTTCTAATGCCTCGACTCTTTCACCAATATGGTGGATGTCCGCCTTTATATCGGCTATATCCATAGCAATCGGGGCCAGCGCTTTCTGTAAAGCCTTTTGCAAAAAGTCCCTGGTGATCATAGAAGACTCACCAGATTCTGCCTGCTCCTTGTAGCTTTCTGAGTCGGAGAGATCACTAGGTGGTTTGTCTTCGTGGAGCAGAGGCGCCATCTTGGAGATCTGAGCCGGAGGCTTCGGTGCCTGCTTCTGTAGGTATTTCTCCATATCGGGTTGCATTCTTGGTCCCCTCGGGGTAACACCTGGGTCTCTACCCTTCTCTTTATTATTTGTCCTACCCGTGACGTGGGAGAGTGCCGCTGTTATAGGCTTCTTGAGAGTCAGTTGGCGAGAGAGCTCTCGTCAAGCAGCCGCCATCGAGCTCGGTCAGGCTCCGCTCCCAGCAGTGCAGATTTTGACCAGTATATAGATAGTCCAGAGAAAACCCCAAAGTGATCGATAATTCTCATTATTAGGGGCATGGATTCTGTTACATTGTTAACAAACAGAAGGAGGTCATTGGCATATAAAGCTACACTAGAAATACCCTAAGATGTGTCTCCTCATGCTCATGCCATGTGTTCACAATACAGCAGTTATCTCAGAGCGTGTTTGAACAGGAGCAAGCCGTCCACCACTACTACATGGCCACGGTGGTCGTAACTAGGGGCAACGGCCTGACTGATGTGTGTGGGACAATGGATATATAAATAGGCAAATCTTCTAAATGGTACATTTTATATAAATACATTCTATTAGTAATAATATTGGTATGGCTATATCTAACTATACAAACGACATTTGTGAGATGGGAATACCCCTTTAAGTATACCTCTGATAAACGCCTTCATTGAATCGCAGACTATACCCACAGAAGCAGATCCTTCTTTAAAATAATAGAACTCCCTCAGCTGCCTCCTGACCTCATTTAGATCTATTACTTTTAACCAGAATGGATTCAGAAGCCATAATCTGGGGTTACTACAACTGGTGCTCCTCATTTGTAGAGTGACTTGCCGCGGAGAATGATCTGACAATGTCCTAGGAAGGAACTGGGAACCAGCGATCAGGGGCAGTAGATTGTCATTACCCAGTGCTAGATCTATTCTGGATAGGGACAAGAAGTAGCGGACGCAGCTCCCTTTTCATTCTACCGAATGGCCTTATTTTCCTGCTATCAGTTAGCAAATCTGCGTGATCTCTGGCTTTATGCAAAATAGTAGCTCTACCCTTGAAATGCAGCAGCTTGATCAAAACTGGCCTTGGAGGGGCCCCCAGTGGTAGAGAGTGTAAGGGCATCCTATGGACTCTTTCAATAGCAAAGACATTGGATAAAGTGTCCTTTCCAAACTTTGCAGTTAGCCACTGCTCAAAAAAGACCACTACATTTGCTCCCTCTGCTTTCTCAGGTATGCCCACAAGTATATTAATTCTACGGAGCCTGTTTTCCAGGTTGTTGGCCTTGTTCAGCAAATAGGAAACATCATGTGCCATTTTCCCTGGATCTTTTCTTATAGGAGGCACCTGGTCTTCCAAGCAGCTGACCCGGTCTTCTACTTCTTTAATTCTCTCAGAGACCTTCCTTAGGTCAGTTCTAATAAAATACATATTTTTTTGCAGGCTCCCCATTTGTGTGTTAAGGGAGAGAAGCACTCTGCTGCAGTTAGTAACTGCAGTATAAACATCTTTAATGGTGGGCTCACCCTGTGGCTATGCTTGTGCTGTGCTGCCTTCACTGCTCACTGCAGCCCCCTGACCTTCCAGACTTTCTGGGTTGTTCATGGTGGTGTCAGTGAGAGAGTCCACCCAGATCTCAGTGCCTCCGTCCTGCAATGCATTGGTTTCAGATGGGGCACCTGTTGGAGCCGCTGTGCTAAACTGCTCCAGGAGTGTGGCGACCTACGCTACCTTCACCATTGCACCGGCGCCATCTTGCTTCGCCTACATTGCAGGCCTTCTCTCATTCCCATCCTTGTCTTTCTTGCTCTGACCGTTATCAAGCTGCCCAGGCTCCAGATCGCAGGTTCGCCCTCCGGGGGATCTTTTCACCCAGCTAAATGGCAGATGCAGGAGGATTCGCAGGAGACTTGTTCAGGGGAGCGAAGTTCAGCGTCTGCTCACATTCCCAGCCAGGCCACGCCTCCCCTGCATGTTTCTTTTCTAGAGACACATTATATGGGGACATAAACACAGCAGTAGATAAAATATCTTGAAAATTATTAAATATTATATAATTATGAAAAAACTAATTGAGCAGTTTGAGGCTACCACAGGGGAAAATCATCATGAAAAAGCACTGACTAAACAATTTGAGGCTACCACCAAAAATGTAGTGGAAAAGAAGGGTTTAAAATGATCTATGAAGCACAAGGAGGTATGTATAAATATAGAAAAAAAATTTAATGAAGTGAAAAAAGTGCAGCTTTCCAGAATTATAAAAGCTGAGTGTTTCACAACGGTACCATGGCCTTACAATTATTGCTCAGCCTTTTAAACATGGCTGATAGCATATATAGGGAAATCATTAAGCCAGTCTCACATCTGCACCTAGGGCAAAGTAGATAGAATGAGCTTTTCTATTTGATAGGCCTTGGGGGGGACCTCTGGATGGGTACTATTTCTATTATGGCTTTTGTAGCCTAGGCAATGCTCTTCTATGTCTAACATCAGCTGGCATACAACAGAAATTATTTTACCTTCTCTGTGAAAAAGCTAATTAGCATTTTTGGAAATATTCAAATTAGCTTTTTCGACAAAAATATATGAAGTAATACTTTTTTTTTTTTTACTAGAAATGCTAATTTACATATATTTTTCCCAGAAACCAAAATGATCTGTGCCTAGTCTACAGTAGTCATCAACAGGTCTCCATATTAGAAATAGTACCCATCCAGAGGTCCCCCAAGCCCTCTTAATTGCAAAAGCTGATTCTACCTGCTTTGCTCTGCTAAAAAGATTTAGTTCTGAAAGGGCTATTTTTCACTCAGTATTTTTAAAATCCATTTTGAAGAAAAGCTCAATTGCATATACAGTATGTTCCACATGCAAGTATTTCTTTATTTGCCTGACATGGGTTGAAAAATATTTGGGCTTAGAATCCAAATTCTAACTGAAAGTAAAACAGGAGAACAAAAACATACCCCTTCCCTCAATAAGATATACAAGCTAGCTGTTTTTCCCAGAAGGGAAAAGAGAACCAGAATATCGCTAGAGAAAATGACCTTACTTAGGCTACTTTTACATCTGCATTTTCCTTTCCGGTATTGAGATCCGTTATAGGATCTCAATACTGGAGGAAAACGCTTCAGTTTAGTCCCCGTTCATTGTTAATGGGGACATGACTGAACGCACCAGAATGCATTCCATTTAGTTGCGTTTGGAATGGTTTTAGTGTCGGATCTGTTATGGCCATTTTAGAGATAATACAACTGGATCTGTTCATAATGGATGCAGCCAGTTGTATTATAATAACTGAAGCGTTTATCATTAGGGAGACTAAAAAATACTCATGATGAATATTCTATGCCAGGCGACACTACTCTTGGTTTCTAGGAAGAATGTATGCACACTCACATATCTTAAATCATCTGCCATCAAATAAGATTAGTGTTCTTTTTTTATTTTTTTTAAGAAAAACTAATTTGAATATCTTTACCAGAAACCCAAAGGAATACAAATTAGCGTACCTTACAAAAAAAAAGAAAAGAGGGGATATCCTGTCTAATGTCAGAATTATGATATGCAAATTTGCATCTTTTCTTCCCATAAAGCGAGAGCAGTGTTGACTGGCATACAGTGCTCATCATAATTATTTTTGGGTCTTCCTAATGATAAAGAGCAGGGAAAATAGTACCCCCAACACCAGTGAGTTAAGCAAGGAAATTTTTCTCTTAAGACATTCTGATTCTATTCTATTGCTCTTCTGGAAGGCAGGCTAGCATGCATGTCTCATTGAGAGAAGTTTGGGTGGAATATTTTAGCTGATGAAGACTTTGATTGTATTCCTCACTTTCAGTTAAATATTATGTGTGAGGGTTCTTAGGATACTAAAATGCGTTATATACCAATTTTTGGAGCGTTTGGCGCATATTTAATTAGTCCAGAATTGATTTGGGTCTAAATAAAAAAGTTTGCAGAATCAGACCTGATCTCTCTGAGATCCTCAGAGCAGATCTCCATCAGAGCTAAAATAAATACATTAACTAACCTCTCCTGCTCTGCCTGGAAGTCTCTCCTGCAGTCACACTTCCTGGTCTTCTCCGGGCCGACACTGCACTGTGTACATCCTGACACTGTAAGCATTCAGGAAAGGGCAGCCTGGGCCCTGAGAAGACCAGGGAGCGGTGAGTATGGCAAGAACTAGTAGCACTTGACTCACCACTCTCCGCGCCTCCTGCGTACTAGTGAGCACTTCCATAATCGAAAGGCTCATTAGTATTCGCTTTATAAGACTAACTGCCATTTTCCCCCCACTTTTGGGGCGGGGGATGTGTGTCTTTGAAAATTTCTCTGTGAAAAAAGCTGTATTATTTATAATTTACTGCATAATCTATAATTTATACATATAATCTTGTGCAGTATAGATCAGTTTTCTCCTAATATTTTCTCAGCTAGGTTTTTGGTGGTAGCCTCAAACTTTTCAATCATTGCTTTTTCATAACATTTTCCTCTGGTGGTAGCCTCAAACTGTTCAACTTTTGCATGATAACATTTTTCATCAACTGCTGTGCTTGAATCCCCACATAATGGTTCTCTGGAAAAGGGACATGCAAGCTAGTATCCTTTCCAAAAAGAACGGAATACTGAGTGTCTCATACCAGGACTCCAGCTGTTTCTGGCTAACTACCCTTTAACAGAGCTGCCTGAAAGGCTTTACATGGGGTACTATTTCATGGAGGGCATTTCTCTGGGTTTCTGGGAAAAATATATGAAATTTAGCAGATCTTACATCTGCTGGCATCAGACTGGCTTAGGAAAGCTAATATGAATATCCTTCTCTCTCTTTTTGTCTCTCTAGTTCTAGAGTATTTCCAGAAAAATATAAGTCCTAGGTACCAGAGAGTGCTATATATGAACCTTAGAGGCAATTGGAGCATATTTGATTCGGGTAGAATCAATTTCTACCCGAACTGAACGTTTTCACAAATTAGATATGAAACAAACTTTGACAAATTCGCTCAGCTTTGTATGTATCATAAGACTTCATGGCTTGAAGTTTGATTAGATGTAAAATTTATATATGTGTTTGTTCTCCAGCACCACACAGGTATATGTCACCTGAAAGGATCTGCTAGCAACTCTTAAACATAATAAAAGTATCTTACCCTTCTATGTTTTCTTCTTCTTTTTTTGAAGGAACACTAATCTGAACAGTGCCTGTTCCAATTTTCTCTGTCACTTATGTAGCATTATTTGGGAAGTAAAATTAGCTGATGAAACCACTTCTGAAAAAGGTAACTGCACTGAAGGTAATTGCACTGAAATAAATATGTATAAAATCATATATATATATATATACTAGCAGAAGGAACCAGCTTTGCACAGGTATATTTCATCTATTTAATTTAATGTTTGTTAAAAGATATTGACAGTATCTACTATAACAGTGACATCTACAGTACCTCAGCCCCTTAACAGTGACCTCCACAGCCCCCACCCCTTAACACTGACCCCCGTCTCCTTAAAATGGGCCCACCCCTTAACTTTGACCTTCACAGCAGCCTTCCCCTTTAACAGTGAGTTCCACAGCACCCCACCACCTTGACAGTGACCTCCACAGGGGACCGCCACCCTTAACAGTGACCTCTACAGCACCCGCCCATTAACACTGACCATAGGGTACAGTTCCCTTAACTGACCTTCACCATTCCCAGCCCGCTTAACAGAGACCTCCACAGCGACTGCCACTTTAACAGTGAATACCACTGTACCCCGCTCCCTTAACAGTAACCTCCACTGTACCCTGCACCCTTAACAGTAACCTCACAGTACCCCGCTGCCTTAACAGAGACCTCACAGTACCACGTTGCCCCTTTGATAGTGGCCTCCACAGTCCCCTCCTCCCTTAACAGTGACCTCCACAGTGACCGCTCCTTTAACAGTAACTTCCACAGAGGCCTGCCCCCTTAACAGTAACATCCACAGTGCCTTACCCTTTAAAGGGAGTCTGTCACCTCATTTTCACCTATATAGCTAACAGCACTGCCCCACAGAAGATTACAGACACATACATTCACCAGACATACCTGTGTGCACTTTGTGTCTCTATTCCATGTTCAGAAAAAGCACTTTTATTCTGCAGGAAAACAGCTCCCAAGTGCCTGGCTGAAAATGAAACTAAAAACAGCTTTCTCTCCCGACTCGATGTCTAACAGCTATATCTTCTGATATACTGGATATAATGCTATGATTTTGGTATAATTTGAAAGCTTGTCAGCTTTCATAGAAGGTATCATGTGAAAGAATTTCAACTTTCATAGAAGGTCAGAACCATTTTTCTATCTGATACCAATCCCAAGATATGAGCAGCTAATGCAGCCCTCCCCCCTTCAGTCTGGATTGCTTTGGGCTCGTGCAGCAGCAGAGCCGGGCACTTAGGAGCTGTTTTCCTACAGATTAAAAGTGGTTTTCCTGGACATGGAATACAGACACACAGTGCACACAGGTATGTCTGGGATGTATCTACAGTGATTTCCACAATAACCCGCCCCTTTATCAGTCACCTCCACAGAGCTCCGTTCCACAGAGCTCCGTTCCCTTAAAATGTGACCTTCACAACACCCCGCTCCCTTAACAGTGACCACTACAGCACCCCACCCCTTAACACTGACCTCCATAGCAGACCGTCCCCTTAAAGGGAGTCTGTCACCTCCATATGACCCTGTAAAGTGCTTACATAGTCCAACAGCACACCAATTCATGAATGTATTAGTACCTGTGTCGTCTTCTTCACCCTTGCTGAAGCTGTAAAAACAAAGTTTAATTCATATGCTAATTAGCTGTCGCAAGTCCCCTGGGGCGACCCTGAGCCCAGGCTGCTATGCCTTTCATTATGGTATCTCTGCCCCAGCCTCTGCTTCTGCCTGCCCTCCTCTTCCCTTGCTTCCTCCTTTGGTCCAGCCGGGATCCCACGCTTGCGCACTTCCTCACCGGGCTATTCGCCGGGGCATGCGCACTGCGATGCCCATTGTGGGCACGGTATTGCTTTACCTACTGGGTTCAGATAGCTCTGGCTGGGTATAACCAATTGTGTCTCAAATACATCAGTGGCGGTTTTTAAGTGGAAAGACAGTTTATATCACTATTTACCTAGGTACTCTCACCCTATAGATCAGGGGTGCACAACGTTTTCTGATTGTGGGCCACATTGCCAGACTGAACCAATGATGAGGGCCGAAAATAAAATTTAAAAGGGTATTGGAAACTGAAATACTGTATTTATACCATATTGAACACACAGTATATACCATTAATGTCTAGTTAGAGTTCCAGGACTTCCATCTAATGGGAGAATACATGAAAAATACATGTTAGCAGCCACAAGACATAGATATACATGTCTATTATCAGATGATTGGGGGCCGCACAGAATGGTATCAAGGGCCGCATGTGGCCCCCGGGCCGCAGGTTGTGCACCCCTGCTATAGATACTAGTCTTATCAGCGGAGAGCACCTCAAGTGGCTGTCGTCGGAGCACCCGCCCCGAAATGAGTGACCCCCAGCCTGCTGGAACCTTGGACCTGTGCTAGATTACCCTGTTGCTTACTAGACCCTCATAGCCCCAATGCATTTCGCCGGGTTCTCCGGCTCATCAGGGAGCAGCATCATGGGTAGTTGCAGAACAGAATGGCAGTGGCAAGTGAACACTGCAAACCACTTCCTTTTAAGCACCAAGTCCCGCCCATAATGAGTCCAATCTGGGGTGGAGGGCTGGAACTGGCTAATTTGCAAAAACTTTCTCCCGCCTCCCTCACTGAGCAGCAGCACCAGCGTCATGAGGGGTGGAGAAGTTGCCATGGGGATGACTGACGCTTCCCCAGCAGCTTTGTTTATGTCATGCCTAACTAAAGTCACACATGAGGCATCTCTTAGTTCAAGCTAATAATACTTATGAGTCTGCATTGCTTATAATATACAGACAAATGATTACTGTATATACAAGGGGAGGCTGGTGTTAGCCACTGCAAATATATGACGAAAAAATACATATATATGGATGACGCGCTAGGGGTCATGGAAGGACGACATACAGATGCTGCCAGCAAATCCCCTCAAGGGCTGTCACCCACATATAATAAAGAGAGAGACTATCATATAGGATCTGACTGAAATCACACAACACCAGTTTAAACTCGTGGTATGATTGTTGCTTAAAGAAGAACTCCCGCATAAAATTTTATTCCATGTTCTGCTAGAAATGTACATGATGTAATCTGTAGTGAATGTCATTTTCTTACTAGTGGCTGTATTTTTGAGTTATATCTCCCTCATCTGTGTCATGTGACCAGCAATCAGACCCACCAACTCACACATCATCTTTTGTGTGGACAGGAAGTCTAATTCTCTATTCATTCCTATGGGAGCCTCACTTTCAGTCTCATAGTAATGAATAGAGCAGTAACTGGCTTCCTGTCTTGGGTCAGTTGGAGGTCAGGGAGTTGGTCACATGACCCAGCTACAATAAGAAGAGAGTTGGATAACTCAATTAGAGTCTCTGATAAGAAGATTACATTCACTACAGATTATATCATGCACCTTTCTAACAGGTGAGTGAATTAATTTTTTTGCAGGAGTTCTTCTTTAAAAGAGCAAAATTAAGACCTCTCATATTATCTTATTATAATAAAGGCTTAAAGGGGTTCTGTAGTTCTTTAAAACTGATGATCTATCCTCTGGATAGATCATCAGCATCTGATCGGCGGTGGTCCGACACCCGGGACCACCGCCGATCAGCTGTTTGAGAAGGCAGCGGCGCTGAAGGAGCACCGCTGCCTTCTCTTTGTTTACCGCAGGCCCAGTGACGTCACGACTAGCATCACTGGCCTGGGCGGGGCTAAGCTCCATTCAAGTGAACAGATTGTGACCCACTTGTTGTTGATTCTTCACCAAAATTTTAAATGTTATATCTTTTTGTTTGAAGCCTGAAATGTGGCAAAAGGTTGAAAAGTTCCAGGGGGGTGAATACTTTCGCAAGGCACTGTATATGTTAGCTGATAAGCCTAGAAAAGAGCTGCAGCTTTATGTGCTAATGCTATAGCTCGGTGGGTTAGTTGTTGGTTTTGTATGTAGAGATTTGGGTTTGAATCTTAGGAAAGACATCACATTTATTTTTCTTCAGAAATTTTTTTTCTTCCACATTTATCCCATAAGAAAAGTCTATGTCTTTATTATATTGAGAAAGCTAATAAATATTACTGGTTTCTTTATAATCATATATTGTGTCTGTGAATAAACCAGTAATATGTTTTAGCAAAAAACAAAACAAAACACTTTTCTCAATATAGTAAGGCCTTATCATTATTATATTTTATTTATTATGTAAATAATATGGTTTTGATTTAAAAAAAAATGGAAAGAAAACATATACCTCTTCTGAGATTTGAACCTAGATGCAAGGCAGACTACTATACCACTAAGCTATAGCATCACCCAGGGGCGTACACAAGAATCATGGGGCCCCATAGCAACAATCAGTATTGGGCCCCTCCCTCCCAGCACAAATATAAAGTACAATTTAAGATATATATTTATATATATATATATATATATGATTATGCTTACATTGATGACAATGTGTGCCCAAGCAAATCTCTGCTTTCTTCTGATGGTTACTGTGCCCCAGGAGGTGGGCTGCCTAGATCACACTGTCCTCTCTATATGCAGCAACAGCAGCAAGCATTGGGGGGGGGGGGGGGGGGTGTCATTGTGCACGCCACTCTCTATATGGTATGCATCTCTCTATGATATGCATCAGCAGCAAGCAGAGTTCAGCAGAGTTGCTGCTGATGCATATATAGAGAACAGTGTGTCTCCCACCCTCACCCAAATAAACTCTGGTGGCTGCTGTGGAAGGCAGAATGGCTGCCCCCCTCCTCCCCCACCACCAGGTCAGTTACTCACAACTTGCAGGTGACGCTGGGGACTGGAGTCCGGTGGCTGTTTGAGCAGGCAGAGAGCATGTCCCGCCCCCTCAGTCCTTTCTCCTGCTGCTGCGATGCACTAGCCAATCAGCAGCAGGAGCTTAGCACTGCTAAAAGCTGATTGGCTAGTGCAGCACCCAGCAGGAAGAGAAGAGTGAGCAGCGTGCTCACCTGCTTGCAGACTGTCAGGTCTGCTTGCAGTACACACACTATATCTAAGGGGAAGGGGGCTTGAGCAGAGGAAAAGCAGGGTCCACCTTAGCCCCAGATCGAAGAACAGCAATACTGTAGACATTTTAGGGTGCGGGGCCTTCCTTCCACTCCGGGCCCCCTCCTGCCACGGGCCCCATAGCAGTTGCGTGGTCTGCCGCTATTGGCAGTACGCCGATGGCATCACCTCATAAAGGTTCATGGTGTTTTTATGCTTATAAGGCAACATACATTATTGGTGTCTGTATAATCATATATTCTGCCTGTGAATAAAGCAGTGATATGTGTATTAGCTTTCTGAGCAGATCCCAGTGTGGTGCAGTTATAGTGTATGTGTTATTTACAGGCTAGCACACAGCTCTTGGACACAGCTCTGCCCTCAGCCAGCTGTCTAGCCCTGTCAGTCAAGGGAAGGAGGTGTGTGCAGAGCTCAGAATATGCAGCCCGGCCTCTGAGTGCTCCGCTTGCTCATTTGCATATGAATAAAAATGCAGATTTCTCTGCAGCTATTTATCATACAGACACAAGAAAGGTACAGTTTTAATCAGCATGATGATCCCTACCAGCCAGTAAGTCTGGTTTAGTAGGGTTGATCCTGGTGATAGAGCCTCTTTAATATCTCAGGTTGTGTATTTTAAAAACTGGCAATCTAAGTTTTAAAACAAGACCATAAAACTGGAGATATGTCCTTTAGAAATCATGGTTCTAGCTACTATAAAACCTGAGAAATAGCAGTGAAAGGGCATAAACTGCTGCTTCCACTCTGCTTTCTAAAAGCTATATCTTTTAGTTTCAAAATGTATTTATTTGACTGATAGCAGAATGAAAAAGAGGAGAGAGCGTACAAGGTACATGATAGTACATAATGGAGAAGTAAAGTTCTCCTATAATTGTAAACTGATGGAAAACCTCTTTGAAAAGAGGCATCAGTCATCAAAATATAACAATTATAACAGTGTGGTCTCATCATTAAACATGGATTAAGCTAAACAATCAGGATTGAGTAAGAGGGGTGCAGCCCTCGGGACTCCCCCGATAAGAGAGAAAGCAAAAGGGACAGGGGTATTCAGGAAGTCTTCCAGTGCCTAGAGTATTCATTTAGAGAGACATTAATGTAGATTAGGAGATTTAGAGCAGTTTAGTCAGGGGTTCCAGATTTGTTGATAACGCTCCCTAGTGTTAGTCAGTGTAGCGTTTAATTTTTCGTATAAGGCTATACGATTAACTCTATGTATGACTGCTGACATTGAAAGGGAGGGAGTTCGCCACCTAGATGCTATGTGAATCCTGGCAGACATCAAAATATATTGAAGGAGTTTATAGGTAGTGTTATTGAACGTCGGTGGTTTAAGGTAAGATATAGGTTAAGATATACTGGTACTGACAGGGGGAGATCTTTTCCAAACACTTCCAACAGTCCTCTTTTTATATTGGACCAGAATCGTCGTACCACGGGACAAGTCCACCAAATATGAAGAGTGGTTCCCACGTCTTGGCAGCCTCTAAAGCATAAGGGAGAGACAGTTGGATATATAAGATGTAATCTGGAGGGCACTAAGTAGACTCCATGGAGAATCTTTAAAGAGGTTTCCATTAGGGTAACCTGCCAGCTGCCCTTACTAATTGTCGTACAACACTCGAACCATTGTTCTAATGTGAGGGTCTCCCCTAAATCCACCTCCCATCCATGCATGAATGCCAATTTGGTGTCTGGGAGCAGCGAATTCAGGATAGAATAGATAGAGATGAGAGTACCTCTCTCTAAAGCTCTGTATTTGCAGAGTCTTTCAAACGTAGTAAAGTCTATAACGCTGTGTGCTGGGATCTGGGAGGTTAGAAAGTGGAAGACTTGAGTAGCTCTGAAGAGTTCATAAGATGGAGGGGAAAAAGCAGAAATAAAGTATGCCGCTGGACATGAGCTTAGAGCGAAGTAAAAAATCGCCAACATAGCGTAGTCTAGTATGTTTCCACCAAATGAATGCAGTTTGTGGTAAACCTGGGGGAATAGGGGATTTCCAAATAGAGGAAGCATAGGAGAGACGGGGCTTTGCAGTTTATATTTAAATCGTACTTTCCTCCAAAGTTGTAACATAAGGTAGGAAATTTTTGCAGCAGGATCTACTGATCCCAAAGGGAAGTCAGGAGACCAGATTAACGCCAATGGAGATACTGGCTGTAATAAATCTGACTCCAAAGTGACCCATTGCGGAGGATTAGGGAAGGTATGAAATTGTGTCAATCTGGCTGCTAAATTATTTATAAAGATGAGGGGACTGAAAGCCCTCCCACCCTTTTATGTAAGTGCATAATACACCTGGCTATGCGCGTTCTCTTATACGTCCATATAAAGCGAAAGATTTCTGTCTGTAAAGACTTTGGGGCCAAACCTGTTATTGGGATGGAGAGGGATCGAAAGAGGTATATTATCCTAGGTAAAGTGACCATTTTAATGGTGTGTATTCTGCCTATCCACGATAGAGTTGGAGAATTCCAGTTTATTAGTTCCTGTCCAATCGCAGCGGAAAGCGTCACAGCAACGGAGGAAACCTTCTCCCTGGCTGTGACACTCTCCGCTGCGATTGGACAGTGCTACAGCCAGGGAGAAGGAGACGCCCATTGAGAATCCCTGGCATCTCCTCTCCCTGTTCCGTTGCTATGCATTAGCATAGCGCGCGCCCTAACTTTGGAGGCGCAGAGAGGGCGAACGGAGCGGCGCCCTGAAAAAGTAGTAAGTGATCTGGCCTTCACCCCACATGCCCTCTATAACCTGGTACTTAGTAAACAGAGTCTGGACCCATGAAAGGTCCTCTTTAAGTCTCGAGTATTCAGAGGTATGTTACAATGTAGAATCTTCGATTTTTTGGCATTGATCTGAAGGCCAGAATAACGACCAAACGTACTCAAACATTTCATTAAATTAGGTAATGTGGTCAGAGGTCGCGTAATTGTGAGAAGCATGTCATCAGCAAAAAGACCAACTTTATATTTGCGAAGGCCAATTTTCACCCCTGCTATGTTTGGATCAGTACGAACCATTATGGCCAACAGCTCAATAGCCAAAGCAAAGAGGGCAGGGGAGAGGGGACAAGCCTGAATGATTACCACTACAGATGGGAATAGGAGTAGGGTCATTAGTCGACAATTTAAGGAAGGCTGTGGGAGTCGTGTAAAGTGTTCGTATAGAGCAAGGGTGGCCAACCTGTGGCTCTTGAGCCACATGCGGCTCTTTGACTCTTCAAGTGTGGCTCTAGCGGTGGACACGGGAAGCAGTCAGGCCGGCTCACTCTCCACCCCATGCTCAGATCTCGGGGCACCATTGCTACTCTGCAGCTCCAGCTCGCTCTACACTACATCACATGGGGGATCTGATCTGAGCATGGGGGATCTGATCTGAGCATGGGGATCTGATCTGAGCCATGGGATCTGATTGAGGGGACATGAGGGGGGTCCTGATCTGAGCATGGGGATTCTGATCTGAGCAATGGGGGTCTAATCTGAGAATGAGGGGGTCAGATCTGAGCTCGGGGTCCTGATCTGAGCATGGGGGGGGTCTGATCTGAGCAGGGGGGGGGGAGAATTGAGCACTAAGGGTCTGATTTGTGTTGTCTGATCTGAGCATGGGGGGGGTATTTTTTTGGAGGTTTGATGAGGATTAGGGATCTTATTTTAGGTCAGATGAGGACTGGGGACTGGGGGTCTGATTTAGGAGTCTGCAGCCCGAGGTCTGATAAAAAATAATGTTTCTTTTTTTTCCTCTGTTAATGAAAAATAAGAAAAAAATATTTTTCATCAGACCTCAGATCAAATGAAAAATATATATATATTTTTTTCTCCGCTAAAGCCTTGGTGCATCTTAAAGGGCAAAAAACACAGTGACTCGTGTAAATGTACAGCTTGTGGCTCCTGGTAGTCATACAATTTTTTTTTCTGGCTCTTTGCGTCTGTAATGTTGGCCACCCCTGGTATACAGCGTAAAAAAGCGCCTGATATACCCATGGCAGACATAACCTGGTAGAGGTAAGACCAGGAAAGGCTATCAAAGGCCTTTTCAATATCTAAGCCAATAAGGAGAAAGGCTGAGAGTTCGTATTAGCCCATTGGATGATATTGCAGACTTTCCTTACATTATCTGGTGCTTCTCTACCAGGGATAAATCCCACCTGGTCATAATGGATCAGGGCAGGGAGATGACAGTTGAGGCGTTTAGCTAAAATAGAGGTGATGATCTTAAGGTCAACATTAAGTAGGGATATGGGGGCGGTAATTTGCTGGATATAAGGGGTCTTTATCAGGCTTAGGCATCACTGTTATTAGTGCATTAAGCATATCAGATGGTAATTTACCCCCATGGAGGATAAAATTACACAAGGTTTTGAGATGGTGTATCAAGATATCGTTAAATTTTTTAAAGTACAGTGTAGAAAACCCGTCTGGGCCTGGGGATTTGCGTATTTTAAGGGACGCTATTGCCAAATCTATTTCTTCATCAGTAATATCAAGGTTAATAGATTCCCTAGCAGACGAGGATAGGGTTGGGATTGGTAGAGTTGCAAGAAAGGAGGAAATATCCTCTGCGGGTGGTTCAGAGGGTGGAGAGTACAGTTTTTTGGTAAAAGGTATGGAATTGTTGGTAGATTGTAGTCGGGTTGGAGGTAGTCTGCCCCTTAGTGTCTTTAATTTGGTATATGGTGTTAAGGCATTGTCTAGCTCTTAATTTAGCTGCCAGCATCCTATCTGGTTTATAAGCCAATTTATAGAATCTAGCTTGGGTCCATCTCAGAGCCTTTTCGGTGCGGTGCAATAGAGTGGCATCTAGCTGAAGCTTTGTATCTTTAATAGCTTTAATAAGGTAGAGGGAGGGCTGCCTCTGGTTAGCTAGTTCCAAACGGAACAACTTGGATTCTAGATCAGACTGAACTTTAGAGCGTTCTTTCTTCAACTTAGATGCCTCAGCTATGATGGCCCCTCTAATGACAGTTTTATGTGTGGCCCAATTGACTGCTGGCGTAGTGTCGGAGGAAATATTAATATCAAAATAATCCTTAAGAGCTGTGGATATGTGATTTACTATAGAAGGATCTGTAAGAAGGGATTCGTTCAGTCTCCAGGTAAAGGGACACCGAGAGGGAGAACCTAAATTGAATTCAACCAACACCAGGTCATGACACAGGCACAAGGGATATGTTTCACATACAAAAGACGGGGGAGAAGTTGTGTGGAAGTCTATCCTAGTGTAATGATGATGTACAGGTGAAAAATAAGTATAGCCACGCTGAGATCCTTTATACTCTCTCCAGCAGTCAGCAATGTCTAGTCCCTGCATAACCTGCCATACCAAACTTTTAGACTTGGAGGACAATTTGTCTGCCACAGGGGAAGACCTGTCCAGGTGCACGTTAAATGTCATATTAAAATCCCCGCACCAAACGATTGATGAAGGATAGTGTCGGTCAAGCAATTTTTTTAAGGTGCGAAAGAAAGAGACAGGCTGACTATTGGGAGCGTAGGAGTTAATTAAACATAAAGGGGTATTATACAATGAGCCCACTACAATTATGTACCTACCCTCAGAGTCTACAACAGTGGTCTCAATCTGGAAAGGTAAGGAGTTTTTAACAAAAATGGCCACTCCTCTGCTTTTAGTGTGGTATGGTGCATGAGTCAACATAGTATACCGGTTATGAAAATACCTGGGACAGGATGTCGGGGTAAAATGCGATTCTTGGATACGAATAATATCAGGTTTAAGCTGGTCATATTGAAGAAAAGCTTTACTTTTTTGTGGAGAATTAAACCCCCTAACATTATGAGATATGATCGTACACATGACTAGTGCATCTAAAAGCTATATCTTTTATGGGAGCTCAGACTGCAGCACTGTGGTCCTGTTGTAAGTCTTAGATTATCAGCTTTCAAATTTGACCAGGCTCACACTCATAGCTGCTACCCAGCCCCACCATTCATTTAGTTATCATCTATACTATGGATAGATGATAACTTGAAAAATTGACACAATACACAATATACCCTTATTCCCTATTCACATGATGTTCCTACATGAATGGAGCTGAGGTCAAACATGCATTCACTCACAGATACTAAGACAGTGGCATATGGTTATATGGTTATATTGTGGGAAAACTTTTATGACTGAATACTTTGTTTTCTATCTCATTACAAAAGTCCTGTTTTTTATCTTTACGTCAATATAGCATTATGAGAGCTTTTTTTCTTTTGTGGGTCAAGTTGTGTCTTTTAGTGGCACCATTTTGGGGTGAAAAAAAAGACAAGAAACAAGTTCCATCATTGTTTTGTTTTTGTTTTTGCATTTTTTCCCATGTTTACCATGTGGTGAAAATAATAAGTTAACTTTATCCCTTTATTCTATGGGATCGTACAAATATGGCTATACCAAATTAGTATTGTTTTTTTTACTCTTGTTGCATAATAAAAACTGTTGCATAATAAAAACTTATTTGTATGTTGACGTAGCTAAATGAAGGCTTGTTTTGTGTGGGATAGGTTGTAATTTTTATTGATACCATTTTGGCATACATATGCTGTGGACTGCTTGGGATAGGGGAGTGGTCGTCTTGGTTCTGAGGGTGCAAGTAGTATTCACTGTGATAGATTTTCTCCCGCTAGCTCTCCCAGGTCACACTGGAGGCCACACCCTTTTTCTCCTCTGGACACACGCTGATGTTAGGGTTCCTGCCTGATGGTAGTTGGTGTGCCCTTAGTGTTAGGTGTTTTGGCAAGATGCAAGGTAGGAGTGTGAAGTAAGTGGACGGCTGATTGTTGAGGAATTGGTAAACATAAATGTTGTAGTAAGTACGTATATGCAGAATAGGAGTGATAGTATACCCAACAGTATCAAGGCACAGCTCCAAGCAGATGAAAGTGCAATTCTTCCCTAATAGCAATATATGGATAGCAGCAATGGAGGGGGGTACTCCTTCTCTCTGTCTTTCTCTAAAGTCTCTTTGTAGAACCTCTGGCATGCAATTGAGGTTCTTTGTTAATTATTCTATCATTTCCCAGCTAAGGGGTGCGGAGTTAAGATATGGCTTTCCAGACCATCTCAAATTGTGAAAGGGCTAGCTTGCAATATTCCCTTCTCACAGCAGCATAGTCTTTTTCTGTTGTAAACTAGCACAATACCTTGCTGATTGACTCAAATGCACGGCCTTGCATATTCTAGACCTTCTGACTTCTTTTCTTTCTGAAGCAGTTTAATGCAGCAATTATTCTTTAGCTTTAGAAGTCTCAGGGGTGAAGATTCTCTGAGCTCAAACCTAGCTCTTAGGAGTAAGCGCATAAAGGTCTTCTCTCTTCCTCGGCTACCACTTGACTGAACATTGACTATCGAGGGCAGACCCAGGTCCATCACTCAGCAACCTAAAGTGGTTATGTTAAGGTTGTTAACCCTGACTTATGCTTACAATGCTATTGGGTATACAAATAAAGTACATCAAAACATTTAACTTATCAATGCAACATTAGAACAGTTTACCCTATTGCAGTGCCCCTGTTCTTGGGTACTGCTCATAAAAATCTATTGATTCCTATTTATAGCTATTTTAGGGAGGAATGTTAACCGTACCTTAAAAACAAAAGTGACCGTCTAGCACGAGCACCTCATCAGGGAGCATCACTCATATTCCTCTGCCTGTTTGTGGAGATGGGCCACACCTTCGCCATGTTAGATTACATTACGAGAAACTGCCAAAGAGAGAAAGTGCCATGAACATCAATCATGAAGCTGTTCTGGATACCAGTGTGGCTAGGAGGACAGGAGGGCAATGTACATGAGGTTACGCAGGAGTTGTCCTGACCCAAAATTGACTTGCTGGAAAAGAGCCTGCAAGTGACCAGGCTGCTGTCAGGGTAAGCACGGGCAGTGAGCCCTCATAGAGAGCATTCATGACAATGAGCCCATCAGCAGTACTTCTTACGAGTGCCATATATGTGTGACAGTTTGTGGGAAACCATTCCTGAGAGAATATAAAATATATATATATATATATATATATATATATATATACATATACACTAGTAACATAGTAACAGTTTATAAGGCCGAAAAAAGACATCTGTCCATCCAGTTCGGCCTGTTTTCCTACAAGTTGATCCAGAGGAAGGCAAAAAAACCCTGTGAGGTAGAAGCCAATTTTCCCCACTTTAGGGAAAAAAATTCCTTCCCGACTCCAATCAGGCAATCAGAATTACTCCCTGGATTAACAACCCATCTCTAGTAAGTATAAACCTGTAATATTATTACCCTCCAGAAATACATCCAGGCCCCTCTTGAACTCTTTTAGTGAACTTACCATCACCAACTCCTCAGGCAGAGAGTTCCATAGTCTTACTGCTCTTACCGTAAAGAAATCCTCTTCTATGTTTGTGTACAAACCTTCTTTCCTCCAGACGCAGAGGATGTCCCTCGTCACAG
>ONZH01025254.1:0-50073 GCA_900303285.1 Rhinella marina
CGGAAAAATTGTTTGAGGAGAGGGCCTGTAGGTGGACCTCCGGAAAAATTGTTTGGAGAGAGGGCCTGTAGGTGGACCTCCGGAAAAATTGTTTGGAGAGAGGCCTGTAGGTGGACCTCCGGAAAAATTGTTGGAGTGAGGGCCTGTAGGGGACCTCCAGAAAAATTGTTTGGAGAGAGGGCCTGTAGGTGGACCTCCGGAAAAATTGTTTGGAGAGGGGGCCTGTAGGTGGACCTCCGGAAAAATTGTTTGGAGAGAGGGTCTGTAGGTGGACCTCCGGAAAAATTGTTTGAAGAGAGGGCCTGTAGGGGGCCCTCCTGAATAATTGTGGTAAAAGAGTGCCAGTTGGACCTCTGAAAAATGGCGTTTTTTTGGTCAGCGTTAGGCAAAGACAATATGGAGGAGGAGTAGGAGGAGTAGAGAAGAGGAATCGGATACATAAGTAACGTTAATCTTTAGCTGCTTTCCCCCGGAGGAGATTTGAATTCCGGTGAAATCCAGGCTTTGTTCATTTTAATAAGCGTCAGCCTGTCAGCGCTGTCAGTTGACAGGCGTGTACGCTTATCAGTGATGACGCCACCAGCTGCACTGAATACCCGCTCTGACAGCACGCTAGCGGCAGGGCAGGCCAGCACCTCCAAGGCGTACAGCGCCAGTTCAGGCCACGTGTCCAGCTTTGAAACCCAGTAGTTGTATGGAGCAGAGTGATCCCTACGGACGTTGGTATGGTCAGCTAGGTACTCCCTCACCATCTTTCTGTACAGCTCCCCCCTACTCTGCCTAGACTGGGGACAGGTGACAGCATCTTGCTGGGGTGACATAAAACTGGCAAAGGCCTTGGAGAGCGTTCCCCTGCCAGTGCTGGACAAGCTGCCTGCTCGGCTCCTCTCCCCCGCTACTTGGCTCACAGAACCATGCCCTCTGCCGCTAGCGGCACCAGATGGGAAGGATTGTTTCAGCTTGTGCACCAGGGCCTGTTGATATCTATTCACTCTCATACTCCTTTCCTCTGCAGGGATGAGAGTGGAAAGGTTCTGCTTGTACCGTGGGTCCAGGAGAGTGAACACCCAGTAATCGGTGTTTGAAAAAATGCTTCTAACGCAAGGGTCACGGGATAGGCAGCCTAACATGAAGTCTGCCATGTGCGCCAGAGTCCCAACACGTAAGAATTCCCTCTCCTCACTGGCCTGACTCTCCATTTTCTCCTCCTCCTCCTCCAAGTCCTCCTCTTCAGCCCTTACACGTTCAAGAGTTAAGGACTGAGCACTGGTACCCTCTACTGTCTCGCCGACATTCTCCTCCTCTTCCTCCTCATCCTCATCCCCCTCCTCCGATACGCGCTGAGAAACAGACCGGAGGGTGCTCTGGCTATCAAGCGACATATCTTCCTCCACCGTCTCTTGTGACAAGCGCAAAGCATCCGACTTGATGCTGAACAGTGATTTTTTCAACAGGCAAAGCAGCGGGATGGTGAGGCTGATAATGGCGGCATCGCCGCTGACCATCTCTGTTGACTCCTCAAAGTTGCTCAACACCTGGCAGATATCAGACATCCACGTCCACTCCTCATTGTAGACTTGAGGAATCTGACTGACCTGACTACCAGTTCTGGTGGAAGTTGACATCTGGCAGTCTACAATCGCTCTGCGCTGCTGGTAAACTCTGGATAACATGTTTAATGTTGAATTCCATCTCGTGGGCACGTCGCACAACAGTCGGTGAGCGGGCAGATGTAGGCGGAGCTGCGCTGCCCTGAGAGTGGCAGCATCTGTGGTCGACTTGCGGAAATGCGCACAGATGCGGCGCACCTTGGTGAGCAAATCAGACAGATTGGGGTATGTCTTGAGGAACTGCTGAACTATTAGATTGAACACGTGGGCCAGGCATGGCACATGTGTCAGTCTGCCGAGTTGCAGAGCCGCCACCAGGTTACGCCCGTTGTCACACACAACCATGCCTGGCTTGAGGTTCAGTGGTGCCAGCCACAGATCGGTCTGCGCCGTGATGCCCTGTAACAGCTCTTGGGCGGTGTGCCTTTTGTCACCTAAGCTCAGCAGTTTGAGCACCGCCTGCTGGCGCTTACCCACGGCACTGCTGCTGCGCCTAGAGCTACTGACTGAAGGCGACATGCCCACGGATGGTAATTCAGAGGAGGAGGAGGAGGAGGGGTCGGTGGAGGAGG
This sequence comes from Rhinella marina, assembly GCA_900303285.1. Classification (NCBI taxonomy): domain Eukaryota; kingdom Metazoa; phylum Chordata; class Amphibia; order Anura; family Bufonidae; genus Rhinella; species Rhinella marina. Next base: position 2,183 of record ONZH01025254.1, read on the forward strand.
CATAGTACATCTGAGAGACCGTGACCGAGGTAGGCCCCGCAATCCTCGGTGTGGGCAGTACATGAGCAGTCCCAGGGTCAGTCTCGGTCCCAGCCTCCACCAAGTTAACCCAATGTGCCATCAGTGAGATGTAGTGTCCCTGCCCGGCAGCACTTGTCCACGTGTCCATGGTTAGGTGGACCTTCTCAGAAACAGCGTTGGTCAGGGCACGGATGATGTTCTCTGACACATGCTGGTGTAGGGCTGGGACGGCACACTGGGAAAAATAGTGTCGGCTGGGGACCGAATACCGAGGGGCAGCCACCGCCATGAGATTGCGAATGGCCTCGGTCTCTACCAGCCTATAGGGCAGCATCTCCAGGCTCAGCAATTTGGAGATGTGGACGTTGAGGGCTTGGGCATGTGGGTGGGTGGAACTGTATTTCCTCTTGCGCTCCAGTGTCTGCTGTAAAGACAGCTGAACGCTGCGCTGGGACACATTGGTGGACACTGTGGAGGATCGTGGAGGCGAAGGTGTGGTTTTCTGGCGGGAGGCGCTCGTGCCGGGGTCCTGGGCAGGGGGTTGACTAGCAGAGGCAGCGAGTGACACAGGGGAAGGAGCAGTGGTGTGACCCGCAGGTGGTGAACGGCCTTGGTTCCATTGAGTGGGGTGTTTAGCACTCATATGCCTGCGCATGCTGGTGGTGGTTAGGCTAGTAGTGGTGGCACCCCTGCTGATCCTGGTGTGGCACAGGTTGCACACCACAGTCCGTCGGTCATCCTCACTTTCTTTAAAGAACCTCCAGACTTGCGAACATCTAGGCCTCGCCACGGGAGCTTCACTACGTGAAACAGTTGCTGCTGATGCGCCAGCTCTGGCCCTGCTTCTCCCTCTGTCCACACCACTGCCTCTTACAACCTGTTCTGGTGCAGCACTTGCCTCCGCCTCAGAAGCACTGTCTTCACTCGGCTTATCAACCCAGCTTGGGTCAGTCACCTCGTCATCCTCCGATTCCTCAGTCTGCTCCCCCCTCGGACTTCCTGCCCTGACAACAACTTCACCACTGTCTGACAACCGTGTCTCCTCATCGTCCGACACCTCTTTACAAACTTCTTCCACTAACTTAACATTGTCATCATCATCATAACCCACAGACTGCGACAGTTGGAAAACTTGGGCATCAGGAACGAGGTCAGCAGCAACCTGAGAAGTGGTTTGTGACTCTGAGAAGGGTCCAGAAAACATTTCCTGAGAGTATGCCGGATCGCATTCCAAATTTTCCTGGGAGGGGGCAGACTGGGGGGAAGGAGGTTGAGGTGGAGGAGCCAGAGGAGTGCTCCCTTGGGTAACGTGGGTGGACTGCGTGGAAGACTGACTGGTGGACAAATTACTTGAAGCCTTGTCTGCAATCCACGACATCAGCTGTTCGCACTGTTGTGGTTTCAACAGTCCTCTACCACGTGTCCCTGTAAGTTGAGACATGAAGCTAGGGAGTGTAGCTCTGCGGCGTTCCCCTGCTCCCTCATCAGCAGGTACTGTCTCACCCTGCCCAGGACCACGGCCTCTGCCCCCTGCAGTAATTGAATGCCCACGCCCACGCCCTCATCCTCGACCCTTAGCCCTGGGGTTCAACATTTTCTGTATATAAGTGTATTATATAAAAAATAAAAAATAAATGGGCCTGCTGTACTGAAACCCACAAACTTGTCCAGTCTGGTTTAATTAAGTGACGTACAGAAAGTGTCAGCTGGACAGAAAATACGGATTGGAGTGAGTGTACTGAACTGTGACACACAGAATGGTTCCACGCAGCTGTGTGAAATGGATTTGTATCACTGAGCTAAAACAACTAAAAAAACAATTTTTTTTTTATTTTTTTTTTTGGAGTTTTGTTTTTTTTGGAACGTGACGTGCAGAAACTATCGTAGAGCTAACTGACACCCTGCTGACAGTGGCTATTTAGACTGCGACCCAGACTAATGTCGCACAGAGATTTTTGGGATCAAGCTATATACGTGACAGCAAAATACTTGGTTTAATTAAGTGACGTACAGAAAGTGTCACCTGGACAGAGAATACGGATTGGAGTGAGTGTACTGAACTGTGACACACAGAATGGTTCCACGCAGCTGTGTGAAATGGATTTGTATCACTGAGCTAAAACAACAAAAAAAATATTTTTTTTATATATTTTTTTGTAGTTTTGTTTTTTTGGGAACGTGACGTGCAGAAACTATCGTAGAGCTAACTGACACCCTACTGACGGTGGCTATTTTGACTGCGACCCAGACAAATGTCGCACAGAGATTTTTGGAATCAAGCTATATACGTGACAGCAAAAGACTTGATTTAATTAAGTGACATACAGAAAGTGTCACCTGGACAGAAAATATGGATTGGAGTGAGTGTACTGAACTGTGACACACAGAATGGTTCCACGCAGCTGTGTGAAATGGATTTGTATCACTGAGCTAAAACAACAAAAAAACTATTTTTTTATATATTTTTTTTGAGTTTTGTTTTTTTGGGAACGTGACGTGTAGAAACTATCGTAGAGCTAACTGACACCCTACTGACGGTGGCTATTTTGACTGCGACCCAGACAAATGTCGCACAGAGATTTTTGGAATCAAGCTATATTTGTGACAGCAAAAGACTTGGTTGTATTAAGTGACGTACAGAAAGTGTCACCTGGACAGAAAATACGGATTGGAGTGAGTGTACTGAACTGTGACAGACATAATGGTTCCACACTGCTGTGTGAAATGGATTTGTATCACTGAGATATAACATTAAAAAAAAGGGGGTTATATATGGCGATAGCTGCACTACTAGTGCCAGCCAGACAGCCAAGCCAGGAGACAAAAAAAAAATTTCTTGTAGCCCTTAGAAGGGCTGTTGGGTTCTTTGTGGGTGATTCCTGCCTAAAGAGAACTAAATGCAGGCCCTAACATTCTCCCTGAAACGCAGCAGCTCTATCCCTAACGACATCCAGACAGCATCTGAGCCGAGCACCGCAGCCAGTCACTAGTATATTCCAGGGTCACCTGATCAGGCCAGCCAACCCCTGCTATCGACATGTAAGGGCCCCACGTGATGCTGGGTGTACCGCAGAGTCTCCTGGCTTGTGATTGGCTGAGATTATAGGCGCCAAAAAAGCACGATGCGGAAGTTGCCATTTCCTCGAGCATGGCGAGATACTCGTCCGAGCAGCGAGCACTTACGAGTACCCTAATACTCGAACGAGCACCAAGCTCGGACGAGTATGCTCGCTCATCTCTAATTAGAACCTTTCTGTAGTCTATACACCTGATATCCGTTGCTATTTTTTCTGCCGTTAATTAAGGCCGCAGTACCTCAGCTGTACCTGCTTTATAATGTTTGTGCATTCTAAATATTTGACATTCGGTGAAATTTTTCTGATCATACACTTAATAAAAATCTACACTACTGTACTTGTGACAACGTTGCATATATACTATATAATATGCGCAAGGCGAGCAGAAAGGGACGGGGAACTGGACGTGCTGCTGATGGTGCGGTGAAACTGTGCCTGCTGGCAGAGCCCACGAAACAAAGCCATCCAAAACTCCTAACTTCATGTCACAGTTGGCAGGGCGGCGCAAGACATAACTCCTGTCGCCGCACCATTGCGGGCAGGTAGTCGGTTGGATTTCAGCTGATAATGCTTCCAGTCGGTTAAGCACCACCCCCTCTTCCACAAAGTCCAGTCTCAGTACCCAAGAGTCTGGGCATCAAAATCCTCACCCTGATCCTCCTTTTTCCCACCATGAAGAGTCTGGGCAAAGAAGTAATCCCACATTCGGATATTCCGAGGAGCTTTTTTCATCACCGTTCCTTGGCTTAGGCCTCTCGCCAAGGCCGCTTGAAGTGGGACATGAGGAAATATTGTGCCCTGATCAGCTCACCAGCAGGCCCTCATTCATAATGTTTTAGACAGTCAGCTGACCGACCAGCTGGCCCTCAACCATAATGTTTTAGACAGTCAGCTAAGCAGCATGTCACCCATAATTTGTATACGGTCAGCTAAGCAGCATGTCACCCATAATGTTTAAGACGGTCAGCTCACCAGCAGGCCCAGAACCATAATATTTTAGACAGTCATCGCTCACTAGAAGGCCCTCAACCATAGTGTTGTAGACGGTCAGCTCACCAGTTGGCCCTCAACCATAATGTTTTAGACGGTCAGCTCAGCAGCATGTCACCTATAACTTTTTATATGGTCAGCTCAGCAGCATGTTACCCATAATTTTTTACACAGTCAGCTCAGCAGCATGTCACACAGAATTTTTTTAGATGCTCAGCTCAGCAGCATGTCGCCCATAATTTTTTAGACGGTCAGCTCAGCAGCAACACATCACCCCTATTGTTTTTAAGTGTCAGCAGCAGGCCATCAATCATAATTTTTCAAGGGTGTGTCTGATGCCCTCCTTTATGTGTAATAAAGGGGGTATTGGAGTGCATGTTCCTTGTAATTTTTGGCAGCCCTATCACTTTGTGCATAGGCTTTATGAGTGTAGGAGTCCCACATCATGAACAATTGTATCAAAATGTGAATTAGGCCCTCCTTTTTGTGATATACCAGTTGTATCGGAGTGCCTCTTTTAATTTTTGGCAGCATTTGCGCTTTATGTACAAGTAAATATATTTTTCCTAACAATATTACCTCTAAAATTGATTATATCTTCTGTTTTTGGGGGTATTATTGTCATTCCGTAAAAATGGCGTAATATTCGGACATCATCGTTAATAGCAGCGACTTTGGTGTCCAAGATGCATCCAGACATCCTCCCCATGCTGTTCCCTAACCATTTCAGTGGTGTTCCCACCATTTTCTCAAATTTCCCTATGAACCAGACACCCTCCCCTCTGCAGAGTAGGGGGTGCCTGGTGTTCTCCCATTGACTTCCATTATATGCGGGTGCTCGGCCGAGCACTCGAGGACCACCTAGTGTTCAGGCAGAGCACCCGAGCATCACGGTGCTCGATCATCACTAGCCTGGATGTATTTCTGGAGTGTAATAATATTACAGGTTATAGTTACTAGAGAGGTGTCATTGATCAAGGGAGTTATTCTGATTGCCTGATTGGAGTCGGGAAGGAATTTTTTCCCCTAAAGTGGTGAAAATTGGCTTCTATCTCACAGGGTTTTTTTTGTTTTTTTTTTTGCCTTCCTCTGGATCAGGTTGCAGGATAACAGACCGAACTGGATGGATAGATGTCTTTTTTCAGCCTTAACTATGTCACTATGTTACTATGTAAGTACAAAGTGCAGTTTCTGGCACCTGATGAGGAGGTATGGTGGTAGGTTGGATAGAAATAGGTTGGCACTAACAAGCACTTGTGGATATAGGTGTCCAGGCTTGACATTACTGTACCCTAGCAATGATTTAGGTATGTGGGGGTTTATGTGCTGTAGTCCCTCATCTTGCACAATGTCTATAAAGCTGTATTTCATTGATCATTCTGCTGTCTTTTCTCATTGATGCTTTTTTGAAACTGGTCTATTGACTTTTGCTGAACTCCCTGTAGCGTTCATCTCACTGGAGTATAACCTATGGTTCTTGAGCATTCCTCTGGAGTGTTGGCCTCACAGTGGAATTAGGTTCCTCGCTATAGTAGGTCTGCATATGCTTCCTCACTCCCCCGCATTAGAACAGGAACTCTTTCTCACTGTTATCTAGCTGAACTGAAACTCTCCTCCTAGCAGGAAGTAGGACCAGCCCACTCCTACCAAGAGGGGAGGAACACCATGGTTAGGCTTGTTCCTACCAACCATAACCTCCTCTGCTGGAACACACGGCCAAAACACAACATTACATAACAATATACAGTATATAAAATATATAAAAAGCATAGCTGCTGTTCAATGGATGGCCTTGTGCTTGGTAAGTTGCAATGAGACCACAGTACTCACCAGAGTTCTGGTAAGCGCTGTAGCTTCTTCAGACAACCAATTGGTGGGGGTGCTGGAAGTCAGACCCCTGCCAATTTCATATTAATGACCTATCCTGAGGATAGGTCAACAATTCGAAAATCTCAGAAAACAAACTAAGCTGCCCATAGAGATTTTGGATTTTGTAAGAAAGATTCTTTAGTCTAATGCCTATGAGGTCTGTTAGCCAGCTTATGTTGAAAAAAGCATGAATTGGAAATTGTTCCTGCCTAACTCGATTGTTTCTGCTATAGATACATAAGTGGCATCAGAGGTCTCTGAAAAAGCTGGCTATACACATTAGATCTGTGTTGGCGAGGCTTGCTGGTTTAGGTGGGTTTGGCCAACCGTCTAATGTGTAGGGCATCCTCCAGACTCTCTCCCAATGGCTGATGTTCCGGGAGATAAGCTGCTGCCAGAGGTATCTGATAGTAGCTTTCTCTGCTTTCCATATTCATTAAATATGTATTCTGAAAGGTTCTGAGCATGCATGTGTATGGGAGAGCAGGGAGACATAGTTTTCATCAGGTATCTCATGTGTCAATTGTCTATATTACAGCTACTAGTTGATATTACTTCCATGAAGATGCTGAGCCAGCCATAATACAGAAATCCCTAGAGATGTCTGCAATGCATCATGGGGTATCTTTTTTGGAGGTCAAAGCATTGTCTGGCAAAAGAACAAGATGCCTATCATTGCCAAGTACTCACTTTAAATCACACTCATCCTATCACATATGGGCACAATCAAGGGTGAAATTGGAGGTTAACATGTATAAATCATATAAAATGCAAGTACAAAGGGGTCGGAAATGGTGCATATTGCAATTTTAGGATGCAATGAGTTAATAAACTACTGAAGCAAGCTGCAACTCATAGCAAAACATTAATGGATATTTTATTTTTATGAGTGCAGTTTTTTCTAATCTCTTTTATTACTATTTGCTCACTGTCACCTATTTAATTAATTTAGGGAAGTTGATATTTGCTCATATTGATTTTTGTGCCTTCATTTGTTATGGTTCTGGCATTTTAAGCATCTTTTTGTTGCTCTGTGGCATTGTAAACAGTATATTGAATATGAAATATATGCACATGTAATTTGTATGCTGTGTCTGCATAATGTGCAGAGTTGCAAATAGAAGACAGCTTGTCTGAGAATAGAATGCTCAGGGAAGAGGGAACGAGGACAGGGAAACCAGCAGATTATGGAGTGATGATAGCAGGAGTAAGAAGAGGTAGTGGTGGGTGAAAGTAGATGGGGAGGGGAGAGCTGAGATACATCAAATAAAAAGAAGGCATACGTTTCTCGCTTTGTACAAGTGTCTTATTAAATTCTTTATTACATTGTGTGACTTCTGTATGAGACAAATAGTTAAAAATTGCTGAAAGCAAGATTGGTAGAACACCTCTAGCCAGTTTTTGGTGAAAATGGTAGAAAAGTGCACGACAGGTAGTCTTTTGTATTCCTGATTCTGAAAATATCCCAGTTTCCTCAGTTGTCATTTATCCAACATCACCTTCTGCCTGGCACTCCATTTAGAGGAAAAGCCTTTTCTCTGCTCTGTCATTATTCTAGCAGAGCCATCTGTCCCTGCAGCGATGAAAACTCTGATTGCTCTGTGCTCGCCTTAACCCACTGTCCGCTCCTCTGCATACCAGAAAGGAACACGTTTGCTGTCAATACTTTATCATCACTTTAAAGGTCAAGTGTCCTGTCTGACCTTCTAACACATCTCCAGTTTACACAGAGACAGATGTATCAATAGTTCAATATGTCTCTACCCAACACCCTGCGGAGTGACAGTACCACACCTGGTCTGCTGCGCCATTCCCAAGAAAGGTTGAATGATGGATCTCAGACACATTGGATGATATCTCTGTTCGATTATAGAACTAAATGTATAAGTGAGCGGGAACTGATCCAAGCCTATACATCAGGAACTCCTCCCAAAGCAAGGTGACATTTAAATGCCAAAGCAGAAGAATCAAACAAAGAATGTGTGACACAAATGACAGCTGCACATTTTATGATAACGAGTGGGTGGAGATCCAGACAGGTGCACAATGAGAGATTGCTGTGCCATACACCACGAGCTGGAAAGCACAAAGAATGTAGAGCAAGGAAAGCATGCACGTGTGCTGCCCTATTATGAGTGATTGGGTTCCTTGTGGCTATAATAGATGCTAAATTATTAACAGATAATTACATCGCTTAGCTGCTACTAAAATATTAAGACACACTTGTCCCCAAAGAGGCAAGGTGCCAGTGAAATATCCAGTAATGAATAGCTGAGGGGAAACTAGGAAGGAGGGTGCTACATAACATGTCACAATTTCAGGGTAACTCATTCAGTGCTGAGGCAGGAAAGAAAACCAGTACATGGAATTAGTCTTCTGTGTAGGGTCATTGTCGGAATGAACTCTGCTACCCTCTAAACGTCTCCTTCAGGAATGAACAGACCTCTATATAGAAAAGTAGTAGTTTACTTCCATGTAATGGATCAGTTGTGAAGTACATGACATTAGTACAGGTCTGTGCTGCAGACTTTTGTATATTGGAGTACAACAACATAAGGTGACATTACAATGGCTCAAGCTGAGACTATGTTCACACCAATGTCATTGTTTTTTTCTTCCTCTATGTTTTCATTGCCCAAGACTGGCATAAAATCACTAATAACTAAATAAGTGGGACTATAAACTCAGCCATCAGATTAGTCATGGATCCTAAAAAAATGAAACCCCTATTAAATGAACAAAGCCTAAGGCCAGTTTCGCACATGCACAATAAAGCCACATTTTAGGGGCATTGGGCCACCTGCCATTTCTGTGAAGAGAACTTAGATCCCAATAGAACTGTTGGGATCTGAGAAGGGTGTGGTGTAGCCAGCCTAAAAGCTCATGCAGGAGGTTGAGTTGTGTGCAGAAGGCTGTGTGGTGGTACCATAATAGTTTGCCCAGTGGAATGTGGTATATTAATATAATTAACAAGGCTGAAAAAAGACAGACGCCCATTCAGTTCACCATGTTAGGCTACTTTCACACCAATATTAATATTTTCCGGTATTGAGATCCATCATGCTTCCATTTTGTCCACCTTTCATTGTCAATAGTGCACCAGAATGCATTCTGCATGCTGCAGTTTGCTTTCCGTCCAGAGATGTGGAGCAAGACGGATTCTCTGACACAATTTCTCTGACACAATCTGACACAATAGAAAACGGATCCGTCCCCATTGACTTTCAGTGGTGTTCATGACGGATCCGTCTTGGTTATGTTAACCCCTTCAACCCCAGGCCTGTTTTCACCTTCATGCCCAGGCCATTTTTTGCAAATCTGACATGTGTTACTTTATGTGGTAATAACTTTGGAATGCTTTTACTTATCCAGGCCATTCTGAGATTGTTTTCTTGTCACATATTGTGCTTCACAACAGTAGTAAATTTGTGGCAAAATATTTAATTTTAATTTTATTTTAATTTATAAAAAAATACCAAATTTACCAAATATTTGCAAAAATTAGCAAATTTCCAAATTTCAATTTCTCTACTTTCAAAATAAATAGTAATACCTCCAAAAATAGTTATTATTTTACATTTCCCATATGTCTACTTTATGTTGGCATCATTTTATAAATGTCATTTTACTTTTTTAGGACGTTAGAGGGCTTAGAAGTTTAGAAGCCATTTTTCAAATTTTCACAAAATTTTCCAAAACCATTTTTTTAAGCACCAATTCAGATATAAAGCGATTATGAGGGGCTTACATAATGAATCCCCCATAAATGACCCCATTTTAGAAACTACACCCCTCAAATTATAAAAAACTGGTGTTACAAACTTTGTTAACCCTTGAGGTGTTCCACAAGAATTAAAGGAAAATGGAGGTGACATTTCAAAATTTCACTTTTTTGGTAGATTATTCATGTTAATATTTTTTTTCTTGCAACACAGCAAGGGTTAACAGCAAACTAAACCTCAATATACATTGCTCTGATTCTGCAGTTTACAGAAATACCCCATATGTGGTGGTAAACGTCTCTATGGGTTTGTGGCAGTGGTCAGAAGGAAAGGAGCGCCATATGGATTTTAGAGGCAGATTTTGCTAGAATGGTTTTTAGGCACCATTTTGTAATTGAGAGACCCTGACGTACCCCTACAGTGGAAATCCTCATAAAGTGACCCAATTTTGGAAACTACACCCTTCAAAGAATATATTAAGGGGGGTACTGACCACTTTGACCCCTTTTACGGAATTTATGAAATTTGGAAACACTTGGCTGTGAAAATGAAAAGTTTCATTTCTTCCAATAAAATGTTGCTTTAGCCTCAAATTTTTTATGAGGGAAGAGGGGAAAAAATGGCTATTTTGTCATAGTTTTTTTAACAATTTTTTTACAGCATTCGCCTGGGGGGCCATATCATGTAATATTTTTAGAGAGCAGGTTGTTACGGACGTAGCGATACCCAATATGTCTAACATTTTTATTTTTGGAAAGTTTTACACAATATATTTATTTTTGAACAGAATAAAATCTTTTTTTTGTGTTGCCATTTTCTAAGAGCCATATTTTTTTTATTTCTTAATTGTCTTAGGACGAGATGACGATTTTATTAGTACCATTTTGGGGTAAATACGCCTTTTTTATTGCGTAGTATTACACTTTTTGTGGGGGAAGGTGACCAAAAAATGGCTGTTTTGGCACTGTTTTTATTTTTTATTTTTTACTGTGTTCACCTGGCGGGATGGATTATGTGATATTTTTATAGAGCCGGTCGATACGGACGCGGCGATACCTAATATGCCTACTTTTTTTTTTCTTTTTTTAACAATTTTTTTTACTTTTTGGGGGGGAAAATGGTGTTTGTTTTTTTACTTGAAACTTGTATTATTTTTTTTAACTTTATTTTTTAACTTTTTTTTTACCTTTTTTCACTTTTTTTAGACGGGGACCCGATGGCTTGGATGGCAGCCCGATGCCTAAGGAAGGCATCGGGCTGCCATCCAAGCCATCGGGTCCCCGTCACAGCAGCGCGGGGACCCGATGGCCCCCTGCTCGCCATCCTGAACATGCGGCACACCTCATGTAACATGAACATGCGGCACACCTCATGAAGGGTTAATGCGCCGGCATCGGTGTCCTGCACCCGCCTGATCAGCGCGCTGTAATAGTACGGCGCTGGGCATTAAGTCCCGTCACGCAGCGCCGTACTATTATGGCGCTGGGCGTTAAGGGGTTAAAGATAATACAACCAGATCCGTTCATAACGGATCCGGTTGTATTATCAGTAACGGAAGAGTTACTGATAAGAGTTGTTTCGTGAAACATTGTACTTCATGATGTTAGTACATTTGAGTAGATCTATTTCACCTTTATTTATAAAAAAAATCCAACATTTACCAAAAATTGGGAAAAAGGCAAATAGTGATACCTCATAAAATAGTTATTACTTTACGTCTCCCATATGCTACTTTATGTTGGCATTTTTTATGTTAGAAGTCTTAGAAATTTTAGAAGCAATTCTTAAGATTTTTAAGAAAATTTCCAAAACCCACTTTTTCAAGGACCGGTTCAGTTATGAAGTCACTTTGTGGGCTTAATACATAATAGAAACCACCCATAAAGGATCCAATTTTAGAAAGTACACGCTCAGGTTATACAAAACTGAATTTACAAACTACAAAATTTCACTTTTTTTGAGAGCATTATAAATGCTAGTTGTACAGGGGGGCATTATAGGGGATATTATACTACAGGGGGACTACAGAGGTGTGTGTGAGAGCATTATGCCCCTTTCACACGAGCAGGAGACTCGCATGTCTCCCGCAACGCATCTACAGGGCTGGACTCCGCACTGACAGGGATCGCATAGCATTATCCAGCCCTGTAGATGCGTTGCGGGAGACATGCGAGTCTCCCGCTCGTGTGAAAGGGGCATTATACCTACTAACACTACTGGGGGCATATTGAAGGGCATTACAATACACATCAGACCACTACAGGGGGCATTATAATACTGGGTGAATTATTATACAGGAGGCACTAAAGGCAATATAAGCCATACAGGGAAGGAAGCATTATAATATATATTATAATACATAATACATATAACAGGTGAGGAATCTAACATGTCTGTGTGCCAAACTCTGCAGAGACTAGACATTGCTGAAAGATGTCATCATGGTGGTTCGTACCCAATGGAGAAGATGAGAAAAGAGAACATCTATATGAGATATCACAGACTGTAAGACATGTGATAATGTTCATCTACAGATGTCTTTAACAGTAGGGCTGTTTGGGAGGGGCTCGATTGAGAATTTTTTTTTGGGGGGGGGGCGGACGGGGCTGTTGGTGCCATCTCAATTTTTGCCTCAGGCAGCAAAAAGACTAAAATTGCCCTGAGAATCCCATTTGTTGGACCACCATTATTTATAGCATATCTAGTTGATATGCCATATAAGTCTGTAATGAGAAAACTTAAAGAGAATGTGCCATCAGAAAACGACTAATTGTTCAACCATCTTTCAGCCACATTAAAATTAGAAAACCCCTCCCGAAAATGACACTATTTTTTGTAGAAGTCTTGATTGTATGCTTCATGGCATGCACATAGTTAGTGCACAACTCAAGTGTTTTAAGTACTTATTTAACCCCTTAATGACCCAACTAATTTTGTCCTTAAGGGCTAGAAAAAATTGTTTTCCCCCTCTGTTCTAGCCATCATAACTTTTTACTTTTTCTTCAATATAGTTTTATGACACCTTCTACTTTTTGGGATAAGTTGTAACTTTCCTTGAAAATATTTTGAAGTGCATATATTTTAGCATTACATTTATATTGTCTGCCAAATATAAAAGTTTGTGGTGAAAAACAAGGATTCTATTGTTGAAGGCACTGGAACTGGAGCACAGAAAGCATAAATTTTATTAATGAAGAGACAGGACAGGGTCAAGGAGAAGAGTTACAGAGGCTGAAGAACACTTCAGTATGAAAGGGAAGACAGAGTGGAGGCATGGGGGTGGACCATAATATACTTTACTTCTGCGCATGGAGCTGAGAGGAGTAGGGGTACTGCACTGTTAGGCCTCATGCACACGAACGTGCGCTGGCCGTGCCCGTGCTGCGGGCCGCATACGGCGGGTCCGCAATAAACGGGCACCGGCCTTGTGCAGCCCGCATCACGGATCGCGTGCCCATTCACTTCAATGGGTCCGCGATCCGGGAGATGCGGAGAGGAGACACGGATCGGAACACCACGGAAGCACTACTATATTTTTATAAAAAAATATAAAATAAATAATAATATATATACATGTTTATTTACATATGTGTCTTTCCTTATATTCTAGAATGATTTTTGGCCTTAGAAGACAGTTTTTATGCCCTGAGCTTGCAGTTTCCGACTGGAAAAAAATCAATCTGTCTCTTACATTGTAAATGAGGCCATTCATGTTTTGATGTTTTACAGCTACATTATATTCTTCAGCTGTCCACACAGCAGTGGCTGCACATCATAGACAAGTTTTACCATACCTCCTAGTTTATAGTAGATGGAAATTAACTCCAACAAAGAGAATTCAGAAAAATCATGTCAGATTATATTTTAGAAAAAAAAAAAAGCTCCTAAAAAATAACCTGATTTCTAGAAAGTCTCCACCACTGTACAGCTGTTCATCCCATTGTGGGTCTCCTAATGCCCTGTCCTCAAAACAGTTCTACATAGTAACATAGTAACTTAGTTTATAAGGCCGAAAAAAGACATCTGTCCATCAACAATGCTGTATGGTACATCATAAGTAAAAAACACACATATTTGGTAAACACAAAACACCACATGACAAGACATCTACTAGGGTCAAAAATAACACAGTTGGACCAATGCAGAGAGGCCATAAAATGCAGGTATCATAAGTAACAAGGCCACAATGGAGGAATACAGATATACAGACCCAGTAGGCACCACAAACATCAGCCCTAGCAAACACAGCTGGTGTTTGCGGCACCTACTGGGTCTGCATATCTGTATTCCTCCATCGTGGTCTTGTTACTTATACTGCTTACATTTTATGGCATGTCTGCATTGTTCCAACTGTTCTACTGACCCTAGTTGATGTCTTGTCACAAGGCGTTTTTTGTCTTTACCAAATATGTGTGGTTTTTACTTATGATGTACAATAAAGCTAATATTTTTAACCATATAGTGCACTTTTCCTATTCGGTGTTCTCTTATTTGAACTGTGCAATGAATCATATTGTATCAGGTATGAGTAACTTTTTATTCATATAAATCCATACCCCATTGTATATTATTGCACAGAGGTGTGCTAATTATGTTACAAGGAAGGTAATTAAATTAGTTCAGGGGAACAACTGGAATAAAATGTCCATTTTAAAGAGCTACTTTGATGTGGATGCTAATGAAGGAATATGAAACATCTGGTCTCCAAATCATAAGGTCAAGCCCTCTGTACAGGACAAAAGAACACATGATATTTGAAAACACATAGTCATAATTCATGTTTGAAATAATCTACCAAACAATTCAGAATCAAAAGGCATTCTCCAATTGTAAGTCCTAGAAGTTTCGGCCTTGGGAAACCTGAGAATCAAATATTGGTTCCAATACTTCATATTCTTTCATATTTAATATGCATATTTGATATCCCTAGATTGGTAAAATTTATGATTGGAAACATTCTGGTCATAATATCTTTCTAGGAGACATCTACCAAAAGTTATGGGTTAATCTAAAATTGTTATATAGCTGGTGAGCTTTCTGCATATGACTACCTTGCCTCTAGTACCATAACTAAGGGAAGGATTAAGTAGGCCAGGCCTGAACACTTTAAAAATGTCTCATACACTTACACAGGGGCTCAGATCCCAGAAATACATGTAGCTTGTAGGTCTTATCAACTTTCATCTGTTTACTTGTGGCATTTCTGGATGCAGAATTACCAATTGTCTTGCTATCATAAGAAACATTATACACTACATCAAAACAGTACTGCACACACAGCCCTGATCAGTCTTGATCTGCAAAAGGCCTTTGACTGAGTCCCTAATGAATTCATTGGAAAGGCCTTGTGTCAGCCAAATTTGGGCAGGATGTTCTGTTTGTATGTTAACCTTACGTACCTTGACATTTACATCATGGTGTTGGTGTACAACTTAAAGACTGCCTCCTTTCAGTTGCTCTCTGTGGTCAGACAAGGCTGTCCTCTTTCACATCTCCTTTGTGTTTGTGTTATAGAGCTCCTCACTGAGTCTACTGGCAGATGGATAACCACAGGACTGGGGAAATTTAGGGTCAAGTTCTCACTCTATATGTGTCTTATGCACAGTCCTGCATTTAGTGACTGCCCTTGTCCGGACTTGTAAGGAGATCAGACATGCTTCAGGGGCCAAGTTCAACTGCTAGAAGTCAGAATCTATGGTCTTTGGAGACTGACACCTGTCTTCCTTGGCCCATTTCTTGTTCACCATCAAACCAGATTTAATTAGAATTCTGCTGAAAATCTGGTTTGGGAAGAAAAAGCACTTCCTGTGCAATAAAGTTCTGTCTGTGCTCCAGTACACTGCACAGGCATGGCTCCATTTTGCCATTGTTTCCAGGGCCATCATCAGGACATTGTTTTGCTTTGTTTGTGGCTGTAAAATGAATAGAGTGAAAGTGACGATTATATACAAAGAGCCCCTCAATGGTGGGAAGGACATTCCAGATACCTCCACTCAGGGGCGGATTGGCAATGCACTCCACCGGAACACTTACCGGTGGGCCGATTGCCTTTTACAATGCAGTGGACCGGTGACCCTGCTGCTGCTACTGTATGTTAATGAATGCCTTTTAGTCAGACGCTGTTTACATGCCCTCATTACAGATTGTAATCTTGCACAGACGCCATGCCCCCAGCCCTAGCGAGATAGATGGAAGTGCTGACTTCAAGACTGCGGCCCCCTGACCTGATATCAGGCCTCCCCTTCATTCCATTCATTGTTCCTGACCTGTATCGCTTATCTACGTCCCATCTGCCTGTGATCCTCTCCGTCCTCTCCCCTCCACAGAGCATGTGCTTAGGGCTTATATGGAAATACTGCTGTGCCCTGCAAAGTGTTGACTATCAGTTTTAATCATATTGTCAATGTCCATGGACCATGTGGAAGCTGAACAAAAGCAAAATTTTCATGGAAGATACTCCTGATGAAAAAGGGTAATCTCAGAAGTCCACAGGGGGTAATAGCTGCTGGCTCATGGGAACACATTACTTTCTTTATCTACTTGATGTAGATAAAGCAAAGCTGAGTTTGTCATTTCGGCTGTGAGTAAGGATAAGTTTACCAACAGTTTTATGTATAACTACAGGTGATGAGCCATGCTCAGCTCTGCTACATCTGACATGTGTGTGCTATATGTCAGACCGCCACCAATCTGGTATTGATGACCTATCCTCAGAAGAGATCATCAAGTTAGGAAACGGGCTAACTCCTTTAACACAACAAAACAGGTGTCACTGCAGTGGGGACAGAATGGCCATGACTTGGGGTCATTTACTACTTCCAGTCAGGTCCTTGAATTTGACATCTACATTACGGAGCCTTTCCTTTGCTTTGTGGATGGTTTCTGTTTTTTAGGGGAAGGCTAAACGGTGGAACTTGTCGCAGTACAGTTGTCATGGCCCAGATCACAGAGTAGCAATGATCCCACAGAAATGAATGGGATTTTTTTTTTAACTCTTGCTGCAATCCCATACATTCCTAGGGAATCATTGCTGCTCTGCGATCTGGGCCACGACAGTTGTCGAACGACCAGTGTCACCGTGTAGCCAGACTGTTAATGAGGGGTGAGATCACTCCAGAAAAAAATATGTATATGACCCCGTCTACTTGGCTTGGCCACATCTTCTAGCAGTTTGGCTCCGCCTACAACATGGGGCCACTTCTACTTTTTTTTTTCCAGGGCCACTTTGAGTTCTCAATCCGCCCCTGCCCCCACACTTGCCTTTATATGTGACTATGTTCACCAGACTCTGATTCTATGGATCCTCATGCACTTTATGAATCCCCAACTTGTGGAAACCATTTCAGCTGTTCCCAACATGGATTCCTCATCAATCTAATTGGTGTGTGATTTTTTTATTTTATTCCCATTTTATTTTTTATTACTGTATAGTTTGTAGGGTGACCAGCTCTAGGAAGAGTCCTGGTTGTTGCAAACTTTAGTTTAAGAATTATGGAGGCCACTTTGCTCTTGGCAACCTTCAGTGCAGCATAATTTTCTGGTTGATTGTTGGTCAAAATATTCATATCTAGCATAAATGGGTTTCTAAAATGTTTAATTGACCGACCCGTTAATATCAAAAGAGCAGAGTAGTGGCCTGATGTTATGGAATACCACAGCTTACTGTAATACCTGACACAGCTGTGCCTTGGTATTGCAGTTCAGTCATTCAGGAGCTGAGAATGGCTTTACTATACTACCACGCACACCTCAGTAAAATGTATATGGCTATGCTGGGTACTGCAGTGAATTGACCGTGTACTCCAGCTCTCCTTCATTCTGCTTATCAGTGAAGGTCCCACAATTAGAACCCAACCTTATAAAACTGGAATCAACCCAATAAAGTAACATGCCCCATTCCACAAATGTGGCCAGCGTTTGCTTGTTTTTCCCCTTTGTTCTAGTCCTGTATCTAATATATAAAGCTGAATGTATGTATGTATGTGAGTATGTATGTCCGCTAAAGGAATCTGCACCGTAGTAGCAAAATTTGGCACACCGGTACAACAGGTGTGTGGGAAGGTTTTAGAACGGGTCTCAGCTCTCCAGGACATACAGTTCCTGAGATATTGCAAAAAACTGCATTAGCCAATAGAAGCCTGGTGACATGACCCTTATCAGCCAATAGAAGCTTGCAAGCTGTGCCTCCACACACACACAGCTTCACACCAGGTTTCCATAACAACTCAGCCAGTTTTTTTCAATGCTGTTGGTCTGCTTTAAAGGGGCAGAGCACTGTGGATGACACTGTTAAAGGGGTATTCCGGTTACTTAATATAACTTATAACTTATGTTTTAGACTAACTCATCATCAATCATTACCTAATACAATGTAAATTTCACATATTTACCGTTCAGTAGTAACAAAAGATGTTTTCTTCCACTGCTACCCACTGTGTGTCCTCATAAATTACCATGGCATCATCCTGTAATTGTAGCCACCCTCAAAAGAAGGACTTAAAAGCCCCACCCTCAGGTCCCGCTAAGACACGCCCCCGACTCGACCAGGCCAGGCCCCTTCCAAGCCACAGCCGACGGGGATTTAAAAAATGAAGGTAAAAATCAACTTCTGTCAGCTGCAGGGGTGGGGGGAGGGTGACTTTCTCCCTGCAGCTCATTGCTCAGACTGCACAGTACTGCTGTCTGAGAGTGAGCTGTTCAAAAGGAAATCCCTGTGTCTGTCCAGGCCCTGCGCATGACGGAGGACAGGGAGTCTGAAAGCCGGACTAAAAGTCCAGCCTAAAACCGGACCAGGGATGTCCACCCTTTCAGTAGTTCAGGCTCAGACAGCTTCTCCTCTGTGTCTTCACAGAGTCAGGGGGCGTGACCTCATGTTTAGGGGTGTGGCTTCATGGGGACTGGGGTCGTGGCTTCACGTTTGGTGGCATGGCCGTTGAGGTCCGGCTCTCTGGGGTGAAGGCAGTGTACACCCTGATGTGGAGGTCGCACTTAAAGGGGAGGGCGCTGTGGATGTTACTGTTAAGGGGCGGACACTGTAGTGGTCACTCTCGATATCTTTATGTGACACACACAAACATTAAATGAAATAGATGAAATATACCCGGGCAAAGCCAGGTCCTTCTGCTAGTGTTATATACAGTCATGGCCAAAAGTTTTGAGAATTACACAAATATTATATTTTCACATGATCTGCTGCCCTCTGGTTTTTATGTGTGTTTGTCAGATGTTTTTATCACATACAGAAATATAATTGCAATCATATTATGAGTAACAAAAGCTTATATTGACAGTTAGAATGAGTTAATGCAGCAAGTCAATATTTGCAGTGTTGACCCTTCTTCTTCGGGACCTCTGCAATTCTCCCTGGCATGCTCTCAATCAACTTCTGGACCAAATCCTGACTGATAGCAATCCATTCTTGCACAATCAATGCTTGCATTTTGTCAGAATTTGTAGGTTTTTGTTTGTCCACCCGTCTCTTGATGATTGACCACAAGTTCTCAATGGGATTAAGATCTGGGGAGTTTCCAGGCCATGGACCCAAAATCTCTATGTTTTGTTCCCTGAGCCATTTAGTTATCACCTTTGCTTTATGGCAAGGTGCTCCATCATGCTGGAAAAGGCATTGTTGATCGCCAAACTGCTCTTGGACGGTTGGGAGAAGTTGCTCTCGGAGGACATTCTGGTACCATTCTTTATTCATGGCTGTGTTTTTAGGCAAGACTGTGAGAGAGCCGATTCCCTTGGCTGAGAAGCAACCCCACACATGAATGGTTTCAGGATGCTTTACAGTTGGCATGAGACAAGACTGGTGGTAGCGCTCACCTAGTCTTCTCCGAATAAGCTGTTTTCCAGATGTCCCAAACAATCGAAAAGGGGATTCATCAGAGAAAATGACTTTACCCCAGTCCTCAGCAGTCCACTCCCTGTACCTTTTGCAGAATATCAGTCTGTCCCTGATGTTTTTTCTGGAGAGAAGTGGCTTCTTTGCTGCCCTCCTTGAGACCAGGCCTTGCTCCAAGAGTCTCCACCTCACAGTGCGTGCAGATGCACTCACACCTGCCTGCTGCCATTCCTGAGCAAGCTCTGCACTGCTGGTAGCCCGATCCCACAGCTGAAACACTTTTAAGAGACGGTCCTGGTGCTTGCTGGCCTTTCTTGGGCACCCTGGAGCCTTTTTGGCAACAATGGAACCTCTCTCCTTGAAGTTCTTGATGATGCGATAGATTGTTGACTGAGGTGCAATCTTTCTAGCTGCGATACTCTTCCCTATTAGGCCATTTTTGTGCAGTGCAATGATGACTGCACGTGTTTCTTTAGAGATAACCATGGTTAACAGAAGAGAAACAATGATGCCAAGCACCAGCCTCCTTTTAAAGTGTCCAGTGGTGTCATTCTTACTTAATCATGACAGATTGATCTCCAGCCCTGTCCTCATCAACACTCACACCTGTGTTAATGGAGCAATCACTGAAACGATGTTAGCTGGTCCTTTTAAGGCAGGGCTGCAATGATGTTGAAATGTGTTTTGGGGGATAAAGTTTATTTTCTAGGCAAATATTGACTTTGCAAGTAATTGCTGTTAAGCTGATCACTCTTTATAACATTCTGGAGTATATGCATAAAATATTTAATATAACTTGTTTCACATTTTTGTTATGTTGCAGTGCTAAAATTTAAAAAAATAATAATAAAGTCCCCCTATCAATCTGCACTCACTATACCATAATGAGAAAGTGAAAACTAAATTTTAACATTTTTGAGGAGGACAGAACTGCCTGTAGAGTTGAGAGACAGGATTGTGTGGAGACACAGATTTGGAGAAGGCTGCAAAAATTTCTGCTTCACTGAAACTTCCCAAGAACACAATGGCCTCCATAATTCTTAATGCTGAATGGAGAAAAGGCATATTCTTAGCAAACCTGATCCAGAGTGCTTGGGACCTCAGACTGGGACAACGGGTTACCTTCCAAAAAGACAATCACCATAAACACACAGCCAAGACAACACAGGAATGACTTAGGAACAATTCTGTTAATGTCCTGGGGTGGCCCGTCAGAGCCTCGACTTGAATCCAATCAAACATCTCTGGAGAGATCTGAAAATGACTGTCCACAAATGGCCCCGATCCTGACAAAGCTTGAGAGGATCTGCAAAGAAGAATGGCAGAGAAATCCCCAAATCCAGTCTTCTTGCAGAGCCATACCCAAGAAGACTGGAGGCTGTAATCACTGCCAATGGTGCTTTAACTAATTACTGAATAAAGGGTCTGAATACTTATGTCAATGCAATATTTAAGTTTTTCTGTTAGAATAAATTAGGAAAGATTTAGAACATTCTGTTTTCACTTTGTCATTATGGGGTATTGAGTGAAGATTGATAGAGAAAAACTTGCTTTTTTTAATGTTATTTTTGTACAAGGCTGCCGCATTACAAAATGTGGAAAGGTATAAGGTTCTGAAGACTTTCCAAATGCATTGTACTGTATAATCAGCAATAATTTGTGAGTAGTGAGGCAATATCAAATGAACCCGAGTTAATGTAATCCTTACATGATATATGGTATAAGAATAATGGCCGCCGTCCTTCCTAGCAAGTGTTGTTTGCAGTCTGCATTCACTGCTTTCACTCTTCTGCTGCCTATGTGTTAAGTGTTTATTATCACTATTGTTCACAATAATCTTCTCTGGTCTCCAATTTACTGGCTGCCTCAGTCCTTGATAATAACATAGCTCATATCTCTAGTCTTTTATCTTCCTGCACAACAGATTCAGTCTTCTTGTTAGTCTGATTTCCAGCATTTTGTATCACTCATGTAAGTCTTGCCCGACACCATGTGAAAGTTTAACGGAAGAAAAGGTATTTAATACTGTTTAAAAAAAAAAGAAAACTAGAGATTTCATTTCCCCCAGAATGGGGGGGGGGGGCACTTCCACACCATTAAAGCCCCCTAGTTCCTGGAGGCCTGCATGATGGAGCTGCTTACTGCAGTACTGCTCCCATTGAAGTTATTGGGTGCAGTGCTGCAGTAACCAGCTCTGTCCACTCCTCAATGGATGGGGCTGTGTAGTTTTAGCACCAGAGCTTCTCTTGAACAGCAGATTGGCAAGGGTGTGTAGTTTAAGACCCCTGGCAATAAGATATTGATTGCCTATCCATAGGGTCCCAAAGAAATGTACACAGTACATTCAGCATACATTTTATTACTGGATACTGTTGTATGGAATAACACAGTCTACAATGCTATTCATACTATATATACTAATCATGTATTATATTAATGTTCTACTATTGTGTAGGGAGTGGGGGGTCTCAGGTGACTAGGCAGGGCTGGATCCAACTTTCCTCTCCTGGAGGAAATATGATGAGTCTTGAGATATCTGCAGTTAAGTGAACAACTAGAGCAGCAAGGGGCAGATGCTGTAGGGAGATCCAACTCCCCTATACACAATAAAAGTAGCAAAGTGTCAACCCTCTGAAGGGAGAAAACTTATAGAACGTTTTGCAATCACAAAATGGATTATCAGAAAAGGTACACGTATGTACTGCCTGTGCTCCGGCTATAGCCTCCTGTTTGTGTGGTGGGAACAATATAAGCCTGCCCAAAATTAGCAAATAAAAAAATGATGCCTGTGTTCAGAGACTGTATTTTACTATGGACACTGTGGGTTTACAGATATAGCCAGAGAGAGAAAGTGTATCCTTTTAGGCCAAGAAATGAAAGATTGTACATCCTGATTGTAAGAGTGAAACCCATGTTCAACCTTGGGAATTGCATATGTTCGCTCTAAAGACTGCATCAAAAGTATGCAGTGTCTGTATGAGCTACTTACAAACTGTGTCAGTAAAGCACAGGAAAGTTGCCGCAACTAAACCTGCCTTATATTTTATATCTGTACTACTATCTATTGTGTTAAAAGGTGCTGGTATCTTGATAACCGGGACCCTGCCTTGCACCTCAAAACTAACACCATCAAGGGCACCCCAATTATCATCAGGCAGGAGGACTCCAGAACTGTAGTATGCCCTGAGGAGAAGAAAATGTGCACCCTTCCAATCACTTGGAAAAGAAAAGTAACGTCCAGCTTCTGTATAAAATGCTTGCGTCTTTATTAATAGCGCTAAAAGCCAAACAAGTAGTACATGGACGGTCCATGTACTACTTGTTTGGCTTTTACCGCTATTAATAAAGACGCAAGCATTTTATACGGAAGCTGGACTTTTCTTTTCCATTTGGATGTGGCTGGATCCGGGCCCTGTCCGTGCTTCCTCTGCTGGATGTGCAGGTGAGCACTGCAGTTTGTTTGCCTTTTGCTACCCTTCCAATCACTGCACACCGTCCAGGAGACTTCAGAACAATGAGTATAAGCTACTACTACACAATGTACTCATCATGGTCTCTAGCAGCTCCCTGGCCAGCTTAATCGCCACATCTCTCCACCACAGAGAATGGATGGGACTGGACGGGGCAATGGATCTCCCATGCACAGCAGCTATCAACCACCTTGGCTGACCTACAGCTCCAAATTGAAGTTTGGAAAGACATACCACAGGAGGATATCTAGCATCTGTATCAACGTCACCATACCAGAGCGGCAGCCTATATCGCAGCAAGGGGAGATGTCTCAACATTAGAGATGAGTGAATTGAATCCCACAAAGTGGAATTCGATCCGAATTTTAGGATAAATTCGATTTGCCTAGAAGCCGAATTTACTCGCGTTTCGTGTTAGCAAATCGATTTAACCTGAAATAGTGTAAAAAACAAAAAAATCCATACCTCCTCCATTTGCTCGCGACGGGCCGCCAGCCGCCATCTTGATTGAAGATCTCCACTGAAATCCTGTGCGTGGTGACGTATGATGTCACCACGCTGGCCAGCCTGGTGATGTGATCTCGCGCTGCGCAAGATTTCACGAGAGATCTTAAAGCAAGATGATGGTGGCCAGCCCGTCGCGAGCAAATAGAGGAAGTAAGTATGATTTTATTTTATTTTTTTATGTTAATTTTGCACTTTTTTTTTTACACTCAGATGGTGCGATCATGTATGAACGCGGCATCTGAGGGGTACAATGACGGGGGGCGGCGCTATCGCAACTCGCAACTCCTTGTCATTGTACCCATTACTTACAAAAAATGCGCTTCGTGGCCAAGTAATTCGTCATGAAGCAATTTTTTTTTGTAAAATTCGGCGAATCAGCTGAATCGAAATTTTCAAAAGTTCGGTCATCTCTATTCAACATATATCCTACTGCAGAACCCAAAATAAAGGGTGAACCACCTTGCTTGTGTGAACATTGACCAAGAACCATAGCAGGTTATACTTTGTCAATCTCACATTGTCCAAGTTATATAAAAGCTCCTGGACGGTAATCCATATAATTGGCCTAAATTAACAAATGAATGGATGCTCACCTGTTTTCCTTTCTGTTTCTTCAAGCACTGTGCTCCGGTCCTCACCAATGCTGCCGTCATCTTCTTAGATGCAGCTGTGATGTTCCATGCACAGATCACATCTGCAACCAATCGCTGGCATCAGCCATGCACAGAACATCTCAGCTGATGCCAGTGATTGGCTACAGTGGTGACCTGTGTGCACAGAACGACACTGCAGCAGCCAGGAAAACAAAGAGCAGCAGGAAGGACCAGACTGCATCGTAGTAAAGAGCAGAGAAGAAAACGAGTGCGTATATGCAGTGCCCCAGACCTGGTTTGCTGTATCTTATGTTATGCCTAGCATTCCAGCAAAGTTAATGAGTCTTTTCCTCCTTTCTTGGTGAGTGTGGGATGGTCCTACTTTGTGCCAGGAGGAGAAGTTCCACTGCATTCAGAGTGGCACTGGAGAGCACATTTGATAGCTCCTACTCCAAGGAACCATATTCAGTTCTCCTGTGAGACCTTCACTCCAGGAAATTTCCGGAATCAAGAACGCTGCTTCCAAGAAACTTCCTAGGTTTATAGAACAGAGTGATCATAAAAACCACAGCTTCACAGACCCTGATGCCAGTGAGGGAAAACAGATCAAACACCCATCAGCTAGAATAACCACCAGGATCTAGATCCACAAGTGCCACCAACCAGCCACCATATCTCCTCATCTGGTGCCAAAAACTGCAGTTCAGAAAGACAGCTATATTTCTGACCTGATTCTAAACTTTCACTGCACCAAACTCCAAGGAGAAATGGCCTGAGAGAATACACCATGACATACCACTACATCAGGACCACTACTACTCCCATCCTCAGCACTGGCTCCTCAGGGGCTCACTGCATATACGTTCAGGATTTTATGTATGTATGTATTTAGCACTGACACTAATTGCTTTCTTTCTCATTGTATATCTATGAAGGCTACACCGAGCTGGAAATTGATCTTAATTGTAGATTTGGGTTATACAGGAATTAACACACAGAAAAAAAAGTTGTCTATGAAATCCTCGCCTGTCTTGCGGCTGTGCAGGTAGCAATGCAGTTCATCTGCGCCTCGGAGCATCTTTCACCGTTGTCATGGTAATCGTGCAGTTGCTGAAAGAGCAGGCTCAGTATGAAAAGATGCGATTATTATTTATCTGAACATTTATTATTCAAGAATAATGATATGAGAATCTGTAGAAGCAGCAATGGTGGCAGCAAGGTCGCCATTATGTGTTTATCGCTACAAGACATTGTGTGCTTCCTCATCATTCTTGCCTTTGTGAAGTGAAGACTGAGCGGCATTTATCAGACCTCATGGCGTCATGACAAAACGTGTAATTTTGATATTTCAACAGTGTGTCCGAAACGGCTGATGTAGATCTGTTTGCGTCACGATATGCCATTTTATTAAACGGTGTCTTAGAATGAGCACCATGACAAAATGGAAACCCGTGGACTGTCCCTAATACTGAGGTGCTTTTACAGTGGACAGTTCTTTTCTTACACCAGAGCGCCATCTTGTGTACATGCAAATAAATGCACTACCTAGGTCTACACTCCTCTGTTTTCCAGTACAAGTCACACACACATCATTTAACATCTTTTCAATTCTCGTTATTTCAAAACTTGTTTATAAATGATGAGTTTATAGTTAGAAGTATATTTGGGGATCCAGCACCAAACAGTCCCCACAAAGCATATACGATTGTCTCCCAACCCTCCCAGATCCAGGAGGACAGTCTTGAGTTTTGGCAACTGTCCCACGAAAGGTGCCACATGTTCCAATTTTAACTGTATCTGTATCCTTAGAACACAGTTTCTGTTGAATGCAATGATGAAGCAGGGAGTCATCAGCTTCCTGCTCCACCATTTACCCTGTGATATTTGGTGCAAGCAGATGCAATACAGTGACATTATTGCACCTGCTGAGCTGACCCAGAGAAAGCATGAGCTAGGGGATGATGTGCTTAGTTGTGGCAATGGGGCTAGGTGAGTATAACTTTTATTGTTTTGATAAAACTACAGGGGCATCACTATGGTGTGTGTGGGAATCTCTAAGGGCATCACTATGTGAAGGGGCACTTAAGGGGCATCATTAGTGTAAGCGGCCATCCTGTAATGAGAGTCTCTAAAGGAGCATCTTTATTGTGTGGGGGGACAAAAAGGGCATCAGTATTGTGAGAGAGAGTACTTAAGGGAAATGTACTGTGATTGGGGCCAAATATAGGCATTAGGGGCACTAAGGGGGCTTTATTACTCTTGAGGGAGCAGAAAGAATGTGCCATCACTGTGGGGGCAAAAAGGAGCCTAAATAAGATTGGACGTGTATGAAGAGAGATTTGGCAGGTTTGAAGGCACATGTTAAAGATGTTTTCTGAGGGTTTCTTTCAATGATGACCTATCCTCTCGATAGGGGGTCCAACACCCAGGACCAGGGGTGCATCTAGCCTTTCTGCTGCTTGAGGCGAAAACTGAAACAGTACCCCCCCCCCATGTAACATAGTAACATAGTAACATAGTTTGTAAGGCCATCTGTCCATCTAGTTCAGCCTGTTTTCCTACAAGTTGATCCAGAGGAAGGATGTCAATTTTTTAACCTAACCCCTTCCCTTCGTTCCCCACCCCTCTTCCCCTTTGCCCCTTCCTGGTGCTTCCTGAGGCGATCCCCTCACCTGACCTCATTGGTGGTGCACCTCTGCCCAGGGCCCAGGCCGATAAGCTGTTTGAGAGTTTCAGCTGTCACAGAAATGCGGCGGCCTTCTCCAGCTTTTCCTAAGCCACGTTCATCGGTCACATGACCTAGGAGCAGCTCAGCCCCATAGAAGTGAATGGGGCTAGGGCTGAGATACCAAGCACAGCCACTATACAAAAAAATTGCCACACCACAGGATTTGTCCCTCTTTTCGTTCCTTGAGGGGTTGGAAGGCAGATCCAGTACATCAATTTATCACTGAAACCAATTGCTTCATATCTGTTAATATATCTATGAAGGCTACACTGGGCTGGAAATTGATCGTAGATTTGAGTTATGGAGGAATTAAAAAGGTTGTCTATGAAACCCTCGCCTGTCTTGCGGCTGTGCAGGTAGCAATACAGTTAGTTTGCGCCTCGAAGCATCTTTCCCCGTTGTCATGGTAATTGTGCAGTTGCTGAAAGAGCAGGCTCAGTATGGAGAGATGTGATTACTATTTATCTGTACATTTATTATTCAAGAATAATGATATGAGAATCTGAAGGAACAGCAATGGTGGCAGCAAGGTCGCCATTATGTGTTTATCGCTACAAGACGCTCTGTGCTTCCTCATCATTCTTGCCTTTGTGAACTGTAGACTGAGTGGCATTTATCAGACCTTATGGCGTCATGACAAAACATGTAATTCTGATATTTCTACAGCATGTCCGAAACGACAGATGTAAATCTGTTTGTGCCAGGATAAAATATGTCACTACACACGTACATGTAATATAGACAGACAAATGGATAGATAGATAGATAGATAGATAGATAGATAGATAGATAGATAGATAGATAGATAGATAATAGAAAGATAGAAAGATAGAGAGATAGAATAGATGTGAGATACATAGATTAATAGATAATAGATGGATAGATAGATTGTTTTTAGGTAATATAATATTTTTCAGATAAAATTAAACTTTGCCAGCTAGAAATATGGTAGACATAATTGTGTTTAGCATCAGCACCACGTTGAAATAGAAAGCGTCCGGCTGTCCCTGATACTGACTTTTACAGTGGACAGTTCTTTCCTTACACCAGAGCGCCATCTTGTGGACATGTAATTGAATGCGCTGCCTAGGTCTGTGCTGCTCTGTTTTGCAGTACGTCACACATACATCAGGATCATTTGAGATGTCTTATTAACCCCATCCCTGATAATTACCATCATTTCATGAAGTAGTTTATGAATTGTTAATACATATGTACATGTGATCATTAACCAGCATCATCAAATAAATGTGCAGTCAATCCAGTAAAGTGACACAAAGCATATATGGGGGGGGGCAGTTTGTGAGGGGATTGTTTTAGGTGACAGTGTGCAGCTAAGCATCAAAAAAGTGAACAGAGCTAGAGATATATCAGATGCAGTTAGGCTGGAGCCAGCACGCGGCTACCAGCTCTCTAGTCACTGACTTGCAATACATGACTTATGCTGATGAAGTGAATAAAGCAAGCAAGCACACTGCTATTTTTAAATAGGGTTGTTTAATAAATATTTTTAGGACAAATACAAAATAAAAGTTATGTCTTAAATGTTACCTAGGTGACATAGGTGAAAGATAGGCTCCTTGGGTCTTAGACCATTTGTAAATAGAATATATTTGAAAGCCTTCACCTATGTAATGGTTCATTAGTGGTTGAGTTAAACCATATATATGCACGCTTCCCAGCCATCCTGGATCCAGTGGGACAGTCCTGGATTTCCAGAAGGCTGCCATATGTCACAAATTAAGATACAGTGACGTCATCACATCTGTTGTGCCGAACACTAACTGGTGGATTCTTGCTGAATGATGTGTCCCCTTCTTTCGAGTAATGGGGTTCCATGAGTATTACTTTAATTATGATAATACAACTACAGGGGCCTCTCTATCGTGTGTGCGGCTCTAAGGGTCATCAATGTTGTGAGGGGCACTAAGAGGGCATCACTATTGTGAGAGGGCACTAAAGGTCATTCACTTCAGTGCCGAGGTCATTTGAGGCATCTTTACTGTGTTGGGGCTCAGTGAGGCTCTTCTTACTGTGATGGGGCACTAAAGGACTTTCACTGTTGTGAGGGGGCACTAACAGAGAATCACTACTGTGAGTGGGGCACTGAACTGCCATTCTTGCTGTGTGTGTAGGGGCAAAAAGAAGGCATCAGCACTGCGTGTGGACACTATTACTGTGTGCCATATTGAAAGGGCACTATTATAGTGTGGGGGAAAGAGGCACCATTACTGAGCCGAAGCCATGCAATTAGAAATTTTTTTTCAATAACTGGAGAAATTTTGATGAAAAAAAATGTGTTCTGTCCTATTTTATCTGAATTCTATGTTGGAAAAAGTACATCAGGTGATTCATAATTGGGGTGCTCATTTAGAGATCCATATTTTACACCAGACAATTGACGAAAATTAATTGATAAATCCCCCCATACAGCAACAAAGCCTCTCTTTCCCTCCACATAGTATATTACGAAACTGGCTGCCTCCACTAGGAGAGCTCAGTGCATAAGAATGTAATAGTTACCGTTGCTCTCAATGAAAGCTGTAAAATAATAGGGGTGTTTTAGGCAGCTGCTACACTAGAGACAGGTCACAAACAGGGCCAGCGTTAGGAAGGGGGTAGGGAGTATAAAGTGTCCCCGCTTGTCGTCTGGCACCCTGGATTACTGCGGAAAGCGCTACTATCAATGGTATCCCATCATCAGGCTGCAGATAGAGTTGAAACCTATGGAATAGCAAGAAGCAATAGGCATGCAAGATGTCACATCCTGAGTCATTTCACTGCACGAATGGTGCACAAGCTTTTTTTGGTCTGGAGACAGCATTATCACATTGGGTATCATGAAAAATTGCTAGTTGGTACTTATTATACAGGCTGATGTGAATGGGGAGGAATTACTGGTATCAGGGCTCTGGAGTTGGAGTTGTGGAGTCAGATTTATGGCTTATTGACTTCACAGCCCTGATTGCTACTGCAGTCATTCCTTTCATTCAGGTGTATTATCGGCAGCAGATTCCTGATAACCCAGAGGGATGTGATGACGATAATCAGCGATGAGACAACCCTTTTAACCCTTTCGCGTCCGGAGCTTTTTTCGGTTATGCATTTTTGTTTTGCACTCCCTGCCTTCAAACAGCCATAACTCTTTTATTTTTCTGTTCACATAGCTGTATGAGGGCTTGTTTTTTGCGGGACAAGTTGTACTTTCCAACGCCACCATTTAATATTGCATACGGTGTAGTGGGAAGCGGGAAAAAAATTCCTAACCGGGTGAAATTGCAAAGAAAACGCTATTCCGCTACAGTTCTACGGGTTTCTTATTTACAGCGTTCGATGTGCTTTAAAACTGATCCATTACTTTCATTCTACAAGTCAGTACAAATCCGGCAATACCTAATATGTATAGTTTTTCCTGCGTTTTCATAGTGATAAAATAATTAGAAAGTTGCCCTTTTTTTTTTTTTTCCTTGTCAAATCTTGACCCCTATAACTTTTTGGTATTTATGTGTACAGAGCTGTATGGGGGCTCATTTTTTTGTGGGACGATCTGAAGTTTTTATTGATACCATTCTGGGGTGTGTATGACTTTTTGATCCCTTTTTATTTAATTTTTTTTAGAAAAAAAAAGCGACAAAAAACGGCAAATCGCCATTTGGACGCTTTTTTCCGCCACACAATTCGCCGTATTGGAATTTGTTTTTATATTTTAAAAGTACGGGCGTTTTCGGTCACGGTGATACCCATGATGTCTATATTTATTGTTATTTAGGTATTTATTTTTTACTTATACGGAAAGGGGGGTGATTTTACATCTTTTTTATTTTTTATATATTTTTTAACATTTTTTTTAAATTTTTTTTTTACTATTGGAAAGCTCAAATATGGGCTTATATATTGTGGCTTTTTTTTTTTTTTATGAGCAATTATGGATTTTATAGACTCAGAAATCCATGAATTGCTCATTTCTTATCCTGGCCTGCCATCTAGTGGCCAGAATAAGAATTGCACTTTGAAAACTGTAATCCTCACCAGTACACAGTTTTCATATGGTGTACAGATTGGCCACACGGGGTGTCTGTACACCACCCGGAAGCGAATGCATCTAATCGCCGAGGAAGACGCCGCCGATGGCGGTAAGTAGCGGCAAGTCTCTGCTGTTAGAAACAGCAGAGACTTGCCGGCCATGACACCCGCCGCACCCGCGAGCGGGCGCCATGTGCCCGCATCGCCCCAGCACCGTACATGTACGGCACTGGGCGCGAAGGGGGTTAAACCAGCCAGAGACAGGCTCAACTTAGAGGAAAGCACAGGATGCTCTAGTGCTATATCTAAGGAGCCTGCCAGATGCAGAGGAGATGTGTGGTGAAGTATATAAAGAAATGCTGTCTGAATAAGACCCTTAGCCTTCGTAACCCTGTGTCAAAGTGATTAAAGTCTTATGGTGCTGGAGACACCTGAGGAAACTGGTAGTGTACCACAGCTTACAAAAGGTGCAGAACAAGATCTGATGTTGGGGTTTGCCCCATGGCTCCAATAGAGAAAAATGAGTACAGTTGTACCCTCTTATTCATGGATGCTTAAACAGTCAGCAAGAGACCATGCGTTCTTCAGAGAAAACCATGCCTGTTAACTCTGATTGTTGCTGCGTAACTGTGGAAATTGCACCTGTGTACATCTGCCAGTACATGGATGCTAAGAACTGTGACTAATGTACTTGAACTTGTATCTTCAGTAAAGAACTTTTTTGCTGATAACTTGGCCTCATCACTTCCTGCAACACTACACTGCACCGAGCTACACCAAGGAACCCTGCCTTGCACCTCAAAATGCTCAATATGAAGGCATCCCTAAACATCATCAGGGAGAAGAATCTTAAAAGGGGTGGTCCAATGTTATACAAGTAGGTGTGTACCCACTGACCTGTTATACCCTGGAGGGGAGTGACCAAGTGACTACCTGTCTTCACTAGAGCCTCTGATGGTGAGGAAAGGCTTGGACTGTTAGGGTAGTCACTAGGTACCACTCCTGACCACTAAGAGATGCTGGTGCGGGGGCGTGGCCTGGCAGCGGAGCCGCATGGATGCAGGAGAGTGAGCTCCGCTGGAGATCGCTGAGAAACGGGCTCATAAGTTTTTTCTATTTGTGCCAACATGGGCAAGACTACTAAAGATAAGTCCAGGGTCACTCCTGGAACCATTAAAACGACTTCTGGTCAAGGAGACTTGGATCGCTTCGTTAAGAAGACGGGTTCCCAGCTGAGAAGGCCTGACAAGATGGCGCCTTCCCAAGAAGCGCGGCAATGCCAGGAGGACACTGACTCGGAGGAAGGTGAGCACAGCGAGACGGACACTACAACATCTAAAGAAAACTTACCAGTCTCCAGAACCTTCATGCGCCAGCTCCTGGCTGATGCCCTGGATACAAGATACAGGAGATGAAAGACTTCAAGCAGGATCTCAAACAAGTAGGTGACCGGGTGGAGACCCTAGAAACTGCACAGGCAGCTATTGTTGACTTTGGGACTTCAGTTTACCATAACCTAGACCATGCCCAGGCTCATTTGAACTATTTATATAACCAGTTGGAGGATCAAGATAACCGAGGAAGGCGCAACAACCTGCGCCTGAAGGGCTTCCCTGAATCGATCCCTGTGGACGCCATAATGCCTGCGTTGTCTGAATTCTTTTCTACACTTCTGGGTCCTGGGGAAGAGGTTGACATTGCTATGGAGAGAACTCATAGAACCCTTCGCCCGGCACCGGGCCCGAATGAACCTCCTAGGGACATCATATGTAAATTGTCCCACTTTCAAATGAAAGAAAAAATCCTGAAAGCAGCCAGATTGTCTGCTCATCTTTCCTATGAAGGGACTGCTGTATCCATTTACTAAGATCTATCCCCTTCAGGGTTGCCAACCTTCCTTTCAAATTTTTCTGGACAACTGAACCAAAATTTACGGATGGCCCAAAATTTTTACGGACATAATAAACCACACCCCTTTTTTAGAGAACACGCCCCCTTTCACGCCCCAGAATAAAGAGGATTGTTCAGTATTTGAAAATAAAATATGGCATATGGAAAATAAATCAACAATTTTCAGCTGTTCCATCCCTGCTTCTAGTCTGAGTGTTTTGTTTATATGGCTGCAGTGACACACTGGACTTTCTAGCATCATTGCTGCTGCCATGTAAACAAAGACTGACAGGCATGTAATGGGCAAGTGTGCACATCTGTCACAATGTTGGTGATGTGCACACTGATGTGCAGGTGTATGGCATGTGACCACTGCTGCCAGTTCTCAGCATTAGATCACTGATTGGCTGTAGCGGTAACATACCATATACCGGCAAGTCCTTGCTGAAGAAATAGGTGACACATATTTGGATGGACATTACATTCACCATTACCAAACGTACAAGATGACACATTACCACATACCTCTTAAGTCCAGTGACGTCTTCCTGATGTAGATGTTCTCTTTTCTCATCTTCTCTCTTTGGCCCACACCGCCATGATGAGTTCTTTCAGCCACATCTTCTCTCTGCAGAGTTTGCCACAAAGACACCTTAGATTACCCACTTTTCTGTTATCCTGCTGCTACCTAAAATACTGTGCCCACTGTGCTCCCCAAATACTATACTGTAGATATAACAGTGCCATATAGGTAGGACCCCATATAGTTACAGTGCTCCCCAAAGTCCCACTGATACTATTAATTCTCTCCCAGAGTGCCCTCATTAGTAATAGTGCCCCAATAGTGATAATGCTCCACAAGTAGCCCTTTTAGCAGTAATGCCCCCCATATTGTACTAATAATAACACCCCCAAAAGTACCCCTGGTAGTAGTAGTAGTAATAATTCCCCATAATAGAAATCATTTTTCCCCTCCAGTATTGCTACCAGAAATAATAAGGAACCGCTGTAATGGTCCCAGTAATTATAATACCTCTTATAGTGCCCCCAGTAGCTTAAACGGTCCACTCTAGTGCCCCCAGGAGCTTAAATGGTTCCCCCTAGTGCCTCCAGTAGTTTAGGTAGCCTCCTATACTAACCCCAGTAGATCAGATAATCCTTGTAGTGCCCCAGTAGTTTAGATAGCCCCCTGTAGATCAGATAATCCTTGTAGTGCCACGGTAGTTTAGACAGCCCCCTGTAGTTCATTTAGCCCCCATAGTGCCTCCAGAGGTTAGATAGCTCACTTTACTTCAGATAGTGCCCTAAGTAGATTAGATAGCCCAATTGAGTGCCCCCAGTAGTTTAGATAGCCCGCTTTAGTACAGATAGCCCCCATAGTGCCTCCAGAAGTTAGACAGCCCACTTTATTTCAGATAGTGCCCTAAGTAGATTAGATAGCCCCATGTAGTGACCCAGTAGTTTAGATAGCCCCATTGAGTGCCCCCAGTAGTTTAGATAGCCACCTTTAGTACAGATAGCCCCCATAGTGCCTCCAGAAGTTAGATAGCCCACTTTATTTCAGATAGTGCCCTAAGTAGATTAGATAGCCCCATGTAGTGACCCAGTAGTTTAGATAGCCCCATTGAGTGCCCCCAGTAGTTTAGATAGCCCCATTGAGTGCCCCCAGTAGTTTAGATAGCCCCATTGAGTGCCCCCAGTAGTTTAGATAGCCCCATTGAATGCCCCCAGTAGTTTAGATAGCCCCATTGAATGCCCTCAGTAGTTTAGATAGCCCCATTGAATGCCCTCAGTAGTTTAGATAGCCCCATTGAATGCCCCCAGTAGTTTAGATAGCCCCATTGAATGCCCCCAGTAGTTTAGATAGCCCCATTGAATGTCCCCAGTAGTTTAGATAGCCCCATTGAGTGCCCCCAGTAGTTTAGATAGCCCCATTGAATGCCCCCAGTAGTTTAGATAGCCCCATTGAATGCCCCCAGTAGTTTAGATAGCCCCATTAAGTGCCCCCAGATAGTTCAGGTAGTCCCCATAGTGCCCCCAGACATTAGATAGCCCCCATATAGTGCCCCGGCCCAGCAGTGAAATAAAAACAAAAATGATATATACTTACCTGATTCCTGTAACTCCGTCCCGGCGCGGGCAGGCGGCGCGCCGTATGATGATTTCATCACGTCTGTACGTACGTGGTGACATCATCAGAGAGCGAGATGCCTGCGCCGGGCCCAGGATAGAGGTATGTATTACTAACTGTGTTACATTAGGCTGCAGGCTGACCTGCCTGCGGCCTATTGTACATCGCAGGCGGAGCCTGCATGGATCCACAGTATTCACGGCAAATGTGCCGTGAATACTGTAGTAGATTCACGGACAGGCTTTTTTTCTGCCGGACGCTACAGACGGCAGAAAAAAACACCCTGTTTTTACGGACTGTCCGTGAATCTACGGACGGTTGCCAACCCTGATCCCCTTTAACACTCAAGAAAAGGCGCACCCTGCGTCCGCTACTGGGTGTTTTGAAAGAACGCAAAATCCTATATCGCTGGCTATACCCTTTTGGCCTCCTCATCAATACACCAGAGAGGAAGACTGTCATCCGATCCCATGCTGACCTTAAGCGCCTATATGATTGTTTGGGAATAGAAGATCTGCAGATACAGGACTGGAATCCAGTTCAGGAACTGATGCTCCTACCAGCTCTTCCACTGATTACTCCTTGGACCCCAGCAGGAGCTGGAAAACCGCAGCGGCAGAAACGAAGATCTGGAAAGCTGACGCCAAGGAGAATCCATATGGATACTGACTGACAGTCACCAGCACAATAGCATGGACCTCCACAATATACCTTATGGGTCGTGGTGAGCTTGGTGTACGGCTATATGCCACTGTGCAGTTGATCATATCTTCTTATTTTTTATCTTTTATTTCTCTCCACCTTTCCCTCAATCTATTTTTCATTTGTTTCTTATCTTGTTTGAATGCCTGATACTTCTCAAGTTCTCTTCAATAAGCGCCCATGTTGCATTGATATGCCCGTTCCTCTATGGCGATCCTTTATATGGACAGTCTACGTTCCTCATGGTATTTTATGTGCCATCTTGGTACTTATTATATTCTGTTAATGTTATACCGAATATGTTCTACCCCGGCTTGTACATTCTCATGTTTTATGTGCGAGTTCACGTTATCCGCCCGCCAGTGAACTTTGGCATTTTTCACATGCGTTTCTACAAGCGGGAGATGTTTTTATCCACGATATGTTACATGCAAGTTACAGTTGGTTATGTTAATGGTTTCCCTATTGACAGGATGGTATTGCTATTGCTATGTCACATCTCTTGCGGTCCCAGTGTAGTCTTTCTACCCCACCCAAATGGCATTGGTTAAGGTTTGTTCATATAATGTGCGGGGGTTGAACGCGCCTACCAAAAGGAGCCAGATTTGCAATATGCTGAAGAAATTGAAGGTGGATGTAGCACTCCTTCAAGAGACTCATTTTAAAGCTCAGAGTTTACCATCTTTAAAACATCTGGTCTATAACCAGTGGTTTCATAGCACTTCTCCAGACTCTGCCTCAAAAGGTGTCAGTATTGCCCTACACAGACAGCTCCCTTTGGTGGTGCGTTCGACGCTCGCGGATGACAGGGGTCGTTATATCTTCATAAAAGGGATACTCGGTTCACAGTTGTTGACTATAGGGAACTTATATGGTCCGAATTCCAATCAGGCCCCTTGGTTGCGAGAGGCTTTGTTGAAATTCCAGGAGTTTGCAGAAGGTTTATACATATTAGGTGGAGATTTAAATGTCACCTTATTCCCTGTAATGGACTCTTCTATGGGTACGTCTTCGGTGTCAGAAACTTCACTTAGACATATACGGAGCAACCTGGCCAAGGCGGGATTAGTTGATAGTTGGAGAGCTTTAAACCCCACTATGAAAGATTACTCTTATTTTTCACCGGCACATTACTTCATATCAAAGGCTGGATTACATTCTTTTTTTTTTTCCTTTATTTTTTCTAAATTTTCATACAAATATAGACATTATAATAATGAATATTACAAATTCATTTCCTTTACAGAACCCACCCCCCACCTCTTGAAGCAGAGCACGCAAAAATAAAACAAAAAAACAAATGAAAAACTACTAGTCAGTGTATCTACCCATCCTCACATCCTCATTATACCGTATCCAATGACCCCAAATCTTAAGAAACTCGTTAGATCCTTTATCTTTCCTTTTATAATATGCTTTCTCATATGTGACTGTCTTTTGAATGCTCTTCTTATACTCATTAATGACAGGTACATTTTTATCCATCCAATGTCTTATAACCAACAATCTAGCTAGAAACAATAGTCTACACGCAATTGTGACCTTATTTTCAAGTTTTCCTGCAACTCCAAGGATCATATACATAATATAATTTGGAAATTTGATACCAATTATAGTTTTTACCAGGTCATATACATGCTTCCAGTATTCCTGAATTTCGGAACAACCCCAAATCAAGTGATTAAAATCTGCCTGATCTTTCTTACATTTAGGGCAAACATTCTCTATATTTTGTGTCATCGTTTCTTTCATAAATTTGGGTGATAGATACACCCTATAAATGATTTTCCACTGTATAATCCTCTGGTTGGGGTTGATAGAGGCCCTACGTACATTAATCAATATTTCCTATCATACTTCTTTCAGATCAATTCCAAACTTATTTTCCCACTTTCTCTTATAATATTCATTATACCCAACATATAAATTGTTATGCAATATTTTATACATTTTACCCAACTTCCCTTTCTTCTCTAGATTTTTTGTGCATATTCCATCCAACACTTCATTATATGTGACCCTATATTTCTCTCTATCCCGAGAAATTATATATGCATACCACACCTGTGCATACCTAAACCAAAGCAGTGCATCATGTCCAAAATTCTGTATCACAGTATTATATTCTAAAATTTTACCATCTACAAATAATTGTTCTACTCTGTGTACACCCTTATTTTGGCAATAATTATTTTTATTGGATTCTTCAAGCTCCTTAAAGTGAGGATTCCCCCAAATTTGTGTATAACGAACACTAGTCCCAACTCCAAAATTTTTTTTTAGCTTATTCCATACCTTAAAATAACAAGTAATGTATGTAACCACATCCTTTACCCCACTTTCTCCTTTTTCCAAATATGAAATTATATCGGACATCTCCCAGTGTTCACACCCTAGTATGTACCTAAATACTAAAGTCTTCTGCCCTTATTCTCTGGACATGATATGAGAGGAAATACAGATCAAACTTTGGAAGGCCAAATCCACCTCTCCCCTCCTTCCAACAAAAAACATCATCCCTTCCTGTTTCCATGGGAGAGACATTTATGGTTTTAATACCAAAGAAGAACAAGGATCCCCTCGATGTAGAGGCATACAGGCCCATCTCTCTGATCAATGTCGATGCCAAGCTGGTGGCCAAAGTTTTGGCCAACAGGTTGGCGGGTGTGATTGGAGAGATGGTTAACGAAGATCAGAAAGGTTTCATACCGGGAAGATCTACCCTTGATGCTATTGAGAGGGTTCTCCTTAATATGCAGGTGGAAGGGGAGGGTCCCCGCTCCATCCTGTCGATAGACGCCACTAAGACGTTCAACAGGGTGGAGTGGGGATACCTCTGGGAAGTTCTTGAATTCTTTGGGATTGGAAGCTATTTTGTAGGCTGGGTAAAACTCCTATATAAAAATCCCTCGGCTAGGCTACTTATTAATGGGAACTTAACAGATAGTTTTTATCCATCTAGGGGAACAAGACAGGGGTGCCCCCTCTCCCCAATGTTGTTTTCCCTCTTCCTAGAACCCCTTGCTATTTGTCTGAGAAATAATGAACAGATAAAAGGATTTGGGGTTAAAGGAAGTAGGGATAAAATCAGCTTATATGCGGATGACATTTTAATGTTTGTATGTAACCCGGGGGAAGTAATACCTCACATAATTGATAAATTTGAGCAGTTTGGGGCCTTGTCTGGTCTAGCAGTTAACTGGGGCAAATCTTCATTACTTCCTCTAGAAGATAGTTTAGACTATGGTATAGATAGGCTTAGGACTTTACAGGGAAATGAAGAGATGGAATATCTAGGAATTAGGATAAACAAGAACCCTTGGGACTACATTAAGATAAACGTCCAGTCCTTTATTAAAAAATTAAAAAGGAAAATAGATATATGGGTGCGATTACCACTGGGTATGGCAGACAGAATGGCCTTAATTAAAATGGTGGTGTTACCACAGCTTACATATATATTATCCGCATCACCAGTGTGGATAGGCCCCAAATGGCTCAGAAAGATTGAGGTATTGCTCAATTCATTGATCTGGGGTGGAAAGTGCTCCAAGGGTAAAATATGATGTTTTTTGCTGGATTACATTCTAGTATCCACCTCACTGCTTCCCCGATGTATAAAGGCTTCCATTGGATCTATAACCCTATCAGACCACGCCCCAGTGTTATTACAGTTCCAACTGCGATGTCTCCCAAAGAGGCAATTGCTATGGAGGCTTAATGAAATACTTCTCCACAATCCTAAGAATCAGGATATCATTAAACGTAAGTTGGAGGAATACTTTAGCACTAATGATAATGGTGAAGTTTCTCCTGGCGTTGTATTGGAGGCTCATAAAGCTGTAATACGAGGCCATCTTATATCTTTGGGCACCTATCTAAAAAAACAGAAAGAAACAGAGATACTTTCTATCCAATCTCAGATTTGTACGCTTGAATCTAGACATAAAAAATATTTCTCTCCCACTGTCCTCAGTGAACTTGATCTTCTCAGGTCTCAACTTAAAACTTTGCTTAATGATAGGTCAGCTAAACTGTATTTCTCAGCTAAATTCAAATATTATGCACACGGGGATAAGGCCTCTAAGTTTATGCTATCACAACTCAAAAAGAGGCAGGTAGGGTCTTACATTCACATGATTCAATCCGCCACAGCACAACCCCTGCTGCGCACTGAGCAAATAGCAGCTAGATTCGCAGAATATTATACCCACCTGTATAACATCAATAGGGGCGAGTCTGAAATTGGGAAGGAGGACAAAAAGTCTCAGACTGTAGATTGGCTGTCATCTCTGGAACTTCCCACCTTAAAACCTCAACAAGCACAGTCCCTAAGTAAACCCTTCACCCTCACTGAGTTGAAGACTGCTCTTAAGTGTACTCCGTTGAGAAAGAGTCCAGGACCAGATGGTCTATCCCTGATAT
Organism: Rhinella marina; assembly: GCA_900303285.1. Classification (NCBI taxonomy): domain Eukaryota; kingdom Metazoa; phylum Chordata; class Amphibia; order Anura; family Bufonidae; genus Rhinella; species Rhinella marina. The sequence goes on from ONZH01025254.1 coordinate 42,175, forward strand.
ACTATGACACCTTTCAAGAGGTTCTTTTACCGAGAATGTTATCAGTTTTTAACTCTCTGTGGGAAAAGGGCACTCTGCATCCCCATATGTTAACCGCCCAGATTACCATCATACCCAAAGAAGGGAAAGACCCGTCTGCTTGTTCTAGCTACCGACCAATTTCTCTTCTAAACAATGACCTGAAACTTCTTGCTAAAATGCTGGCGCTTAGGCTGCAACCTTTTTTACCCCAGCTGATACATATGGAACAGGTGGGATTTATTCAACATTATTAACATTATCCAATATGCTCATGACACTTCCATCCCCCTGGTCGTACTTGGTAAGGATGCCGAGAAGGCATTCGACAGGGTGGATTGGACCTATATGACACTGGCCCTAAGGCGTTTTAATATTCCAGAGGCCTTTATTGCAGTGATTATGGCCATGTATAGTGCGCCTAGTGCCAGAGTCCTAGTGAATGGCACCTTGTCTCCTTCGTTCACAATTAGCAATGGGTCTCGTCAGGGATGCCCACTATCATCCCTCCTGTTTATTCTCTCACTTGAGCCTCTTTTGTAAACGATTAGGTTAGATGACAGAATACAGGGAATCACAGTTGGTAACATCACCCATAAGCAAGCTGCCTTCGCAGATGATCTTCTATTGATAGTTTCTAACCCTGGCATTGGAGTGGCCATTCCTGGCCATTCACTCCATATTGGATAAGTTTGGATACATATCCAACTTTAAAGTGAATCTCACTAAATCACAGGTATTAAATGTCACACTAGATCCTCAAGCTTAACGGCTATTAGAAAATTGTACACCTTTTACATGGTCAACAAGTAGCATCCCCTTTCTGGGTATCAACCTCACCTCACATCCTTCTTCTTTATACTCAGAAAATTTTAAACACATTACCAGGGGCGTTGCTAGGGTCTCAAACGATCCGGGGCCCAAGCCCCAATGCATATAGCCCAATTCTCTAAGTCGATCACCTTCCCCCCATTCCGCAGCAGCACTTACATTTCACATCCAGGGCCTCCAGGTGACGTCTCCTCTGATGTAGATCTTCTCAATTTGGTCCAGACATCTTCTCTCAGCCTCGTCTCTGCAGAGTGTGACACATGGACATCTTAGCTTCCTCACATTTCTATCGTCATCCCCCATCCTCGAGCCCCCACAGTGTTATCCTGCTCCTCGCTGTGCTCCTCCAAAACCTCCAAATACTATCCTGAAGAAATATCAGTGTCCCCCCCACCATAGTAATAGTGCTCCTCATAGTCCCATCAATAGTAATCCCCTTCTAGAATGCCCTCATTAGTAATACTGCCCCCTACTGAACCCAACAGTGATAATGCTCTCCTAGAGTGCCCCCCATTAGTAGAAGAGCCCTACAGTATTAATAATGCCCTCACAGAGCGCCCATAAGAAATAAGGCCGTCTATTGTTCCCCCAGTGGTAAATAAAGCTCTCTACAGAGCCCTAAGTAGTAATAACCCCCCACCCCTACCCCATAGTGCTCTTAGTAGAAATAAGGTGGATCTATAAGACCATTCTATAGAGCCCCCACTAGTAATAAGAACATCTATAATGTCCCCTGGATTTATAATACCCCTACAGTGCCCCCAGTATTTATATCGCCCCCTCCTGTTATAATGCCCCCTGTAGTTATATTCCTCCCTTTAGTGCCCTTAGCAATGATGATTCCTCAGCCCCTCCACCATACAGTCCCATGTAAATAAAATTATTTTCCCACCCTCCGCCGTAGAGTTCCATGTAAATAACATCACTCCCTCCCACAGCCCCCTCCAACATACAGTCCCACGTTAATAGGCTCACCCACTGAACATTCAGTCCCATGTAAATAAAATCCCTGTCTTAATCCCTAACATACAGTCCCAGTTAAATAACTACAACTCCCAGAATTACTCTCTCTTCACTTACCTGTCCTTAATAGCAGACCTCAGCAGAGTTTCTTCCCCCTAGAGTTCTCTTCGGTGGAGCCTCTCCTGCACTGGTCACATGATGACATGTGACCAGTGACATCATCGCAGGTCCTTCTCAGCTACTGCACGATCACATGACCTGTGATGTCACCACAGGTCCTACATCTTGGTGCAGTGGTTTAGATTCGATTGTATTGCCGTCCTGGCAATACAATTGTATCTAACAGGCAGGCAGGACATTCGGGGCCTGGGAGGAAACATCAGGGCATTACGCAAACTATCAGCAATTTAATTAAGTCCTGGGATATTCCTTTCACCTCTTGGTTCGGGCGCAAAACACTGATTAAAACTATAATATTACCGAAAGTACTATACTAATTGCAGGTGCTCCCTATCTACTTACCAAAGGCTTTCTTTGACCTCCTTAAAAAAATCCTCTCTCGATTTCTTTGGAATAGTAACAGGCCAAGGCTATCACATGCCCAGATAATCAGACACCCCAAATTAGGAGGTCTTGGCATGCCGGACTTCTTTGTATACTATAAAGCGATCCAGGGATTGAGAGTTCTAGAATGGCTGAGACCTTCGACAGATAGGTTAGATTTGGCAATTGAAGAGGCCATTTCTTCCATTCCGTTTCGGGCATTGACCCTCAGTACTCTACACAAGGTTGCATTACACAAAACTGTCACTAATCCCTTGACCCGTAACACATTGGCAGTTTGGGAAATGGCATTGAGAGATAAAATGCTTTCCTCTCAGTTGTCTCCCTTACTTCAAATCCGTGATGTCATGTGGGACTCATCCTCAGAATTTAGAGCTTCCCTCACAGAATTGTGTAAAACCTGCGATAGAAGTATCAGTGATCTGATAGGTGTCTCTCAGGAAGTGGTGACTTTTCAAAATGACCCCTTGCTAGACAAACATCTCAACTGTATACAAAAAATATACCTCTTCAATGTCATTAGAAAGATAAAAGAAATAACGGAGGTAGGACCTACGACTTTTGAGCAGATGGCCCTCAGTACTAAGAATCCCAAACAAAAAATCTCTAAGATCTATGCCTCTATCATTCAAGGGGAGCTATCTCCTAAACCAACTTACATCACTGCCTGGGAAACAGATCTGAAACTGACATTTACCCTGAGAGAGGTTAAATTAATACAAGCGCAAACTCCAGGGGTGTCCAGATGTGTTAGATTGCAGGAGAACTACTATAAAATTATGACTAGATGGTATTATACCCCGACCAGGCTACATAAGATGTATCTAACTACTTCTCCTTTGTGTTGGAGATGCCAACAACATGAAGGCTCTTTCCTCCACATTTGGTGGAGCTACAGTCTTATAATCCCTTATTGGACTGAAATCTGTGACATTCTCACCAGACTCCACAATAAACAGATTTCTCTAACGCCATTATTCTGCCTTCTGGGGATTCAGAGGACAGTGAATGGCTCGAGATATGAGATGCAGCTTAATCACCACCTATTGGCAGCCGCGAGACTACTGGTGGGATCCCATTGGAAATCCACTGAGACCCCACCTGTGAATCACTGGTTGAATAAACGTGACCAGATTTACAGGCTGGAGCAAATAGCCCACTGAGATTCTAGAGTTTCCTCCAGGTTCCACTTGATCTGGGGACCCTGGAGAAGATTTAGGAATCTACCTTAAACAGCTACCCGAGAGATAACACACAAGATAGTTTGTGCCGCCTTATCCTGCATACCATCCTGCTGTTCTCCTTTTCCCCTTTCCTTTTATTCACCATGCTCCTTGTCCCCCCCTTCCCCTATCCCCTCCCTCTCTTCCTCCCCAAAATATAGTATTTCTGACTTATATGACATAGCATTGTATTTGTGATTTTTTTCACATAAGTTTAGCCTTTGAATGTCTCCTGTCAGGATTAATCATTTGTTTGGTCATTTTGAATATTGCTTTGTCTGATTATCTCAATGATAAGAAGTGCCTGTAATGTTTTCTGTTTGTGATATGTCACTTGTGCACCTCTGACTTTGGCTGTAAACCAATAAAATGTTTTAAAAACTAAGAGATGCTGGTGCAAGCACCAAGGGGAAGAACGTGATCAGGAAGTCTGCAGGCAGAGATCAAGCAAAGTCTGTAAACAAAGTCCAAGGTCAGAGGCAGGTGGCAAACAAGCGAAGTCTGTTAAATCCAAAAGCAGGGCCCAGTACACAGAAAAGCAGAAACTCCAAAAACACTTTCACACTAGGAACTAGACAAGTTAGTGACCAAGATTGCTCAGGTGCATTCCTGGGACAGGAAGCGACCTTAAATAGTTCCTGCAACACAGCCATAGGATGGGGAGATAGAAGGCGTGTGCATGATGCCTCTCAAGAGAGAGACACACCCATGCAAGCCTAAACAACAGTACAAGACTAAAGCAGGAAGTAAACTCTGGCAGGGAGCACAGGTAAAGCAGTTATGCTACTTGCTTCCCACACTTATCAGCACAGCGCATGTGAGCAGGAGGGAAAGAGGGACTATGGACTACTGGGCTAACATCCAGGTTCAGGGCATTTCCTTGCTCTGATGCTTCCCTTGCCTTGCACTACATTGCACAGGGCAAGATCTGTTTGTTGTGAGTTGTGAGAATCTGTCAGTGATGGAAAATGGAAACTGGTAATTTGTTAGCTGCATATTACCTCAATGATTTTTTTATTGGCCCCAAAGGGTCAATGACCCTTTTGACTTTTTGTTATTTTATGTTGGAGTTTGGTGTCCCCTTGGCATAGGATAAAACCAAAGGCCCCACATGCTGTCTGTCCTTTTTTGGGTAATAGTATAGGGAAAGGATGACCCTGGTGGAAAAGTTGCTGACAGTGGTGTACCTCCAATGAAGGCACACCTGCTATTAGACGAAAGACCCTGTCTCCTAATTACATTTAATACAGCCTTTGTCCCGAGTCCCTGTCATCAGTGCCTTCTGGAGGCTCAGATAGTTAAAGTAACTATGATGACATCATGAATGGTCCTGTACACTCTGTCACTACAGTCACACAGAGGAGGAAGAGGCAGAGACCACAGCAGAAGAGGGAGCAAGAAGAGCCTGAGATCTTTTGTGGTTTTTCAGGTGTGTACTCCACTGCAGCTCGTGCTTTGCATTTAGATGCCTGGTCATGCAGGTGGTGCTCAGGTTTAGAATATTTATGCCTTGCTTTAAGCTCTGATTGCACAGCGTGTAAATTGGCACGCCAGGGAACTCCTTGGGCCTGTCTTTGGAGTGCTCATTTCCTGGGTGCGGTGGGCAGCAACAAGCGTACTGGCTAGGGGACGGCCACTCTGCTTTTGCACCCTGCTCCCTCTTTTGCTGTGTGGCTGGCGCTGTGTGACCACCACTTCTTCCTCCGAACAGCACACGTCACTCGCATGACCTTGATTCCATGTGGGGTCTAGGACCATCATCCTCCACATCATCTTCCACCCACTCCTCACCACTACCCTCCTTGCCGGTCTGCACACCGCAGAAAGCCGCAGCAGTTGGCACCTGTGAGGGATAAGAATCCATTTTGTATATAAAATGTCCTCCATCTTGTGCATATGTGGAATATTACTGAGCAGCTGTGAGAATGTGGGGAGTTTTCTGTGTATAAGATAGTTACAAGGCCGAAGTAAGCAGCTCACTCGCTGTCTCGCTCCCCCTCATTTTCTCATGCTTCTTATCAGAGTTTGATGCTCAGGAGGGTTATGTTTTGTTTTCTCTTATTCTGGTAGTTTCAGGATTTATAGCTGAAGAATGTCAGCTCTGAGATAAGAAACTTTCTAATTAGTAGAACCTTGTTAGTATAGAGCGGAAATATTACCTTTTATGAATAACCAATCAAATCACTAGTTTTGATTTCCACCTCTTGGTGGTGGGCCAGATTTGTCTATGATTATCTGTAGTGTTAGAAGATGTATACGTATGTAAAATAAACCGGAATGAAGGAGAGAATCTGATTCATCGAAGGTGCATGTGTCAATTCTCTGAGCGCTCATCTTCAATGAATTAGGACCCCGGCAATCATAGAGAAGGGGGTTTGCCCCAACACACCTGTGTTTCGTCATCATCAGAGACGTGCTGCGGTGGTCCTCCCATGTCCACATCCTGAAACATAAGCGGTTGGGCATCAGTGCACTCAGTCTCTTCCACTTCTGGGGCAGGGCTAGGTGGATGGCCCATGGAAACCCCGCCAGCAGTGGGGCTCAGACTGCTTGGCTGATTTGGAAGGGGGTGAGGTGAAAGACAGATGCCCATGGGCTGCAGGTGCCAACTCTGCGCTTTCAGCAGGGGACCGGGTGGGAGACAATGTGAAGGAACTGGAGGCACTGTCAGCCATCCAATCTACCACTGCCTCTACTTGTTCTGGCCTCACCATTCGTACACCGGTATTTGGGCATACAAAATTATGCTGAACGTCCTGTCACCTACGTGCACCTGAGGAAGATGTTTTATTTGGGCGTGTAGCTGGCACAGATCGACCACGTCCTCTCCCTGCAACAGGAGCTCCACCAGTACCAGCAGCACCACGACCAGGGCCACGTCCCTTATTTGATGCTCTCCTCATTCTTTGAGGTCACCCACCGAACTAACTTTATTAATTTATCTGTCACGTATGCAGTGCAGGTGTACCTCTAACCAAAAACGTGAATATGTCACCTGCCAAATTAACAGACGGATTAACTGTATTTATTTCCCTGTCACGTATGCAGTACCAGTGTAATCTGTTTGCAAAAACGTGAATATGTCACCAACCGGACTAGCAGACGGATTAACTGTATTAATGTCCCTGTCACGTATGCAGTACAGCTGTCACGAGGGGAAGGGAGGAAAGTGAGCCCTGACTGTAACCCCAACCACTGTCTCTGCCTACTTACAGTATAAGCCCTAGATGGCAGAACCGTAACTGGTCGACAGGCCCTGACCTGAGTAAGTGCAGGGGCAAGGAAAGGGGAAACAAAGGGAATAACAAACACAGACAGAACAAACACAATACAGAGTAGTCAACTAGCCAAGGGGTCGTATCAGGAGGTCACGTCAATACCAGGGGAAAAGCAAAGGCGAAGTCCAAGTCCACAAGCCGAAGTCTGAATCCACTGAAATCCAATAACTTGCAACAAAAACACCAGCACTGTACAGGAAAACCAAATAACAGGCAACTTGTCTAGGCAGTTGCCATCTTTAAATAGCCCACACAGGATCATGTGATGTGGCCAGCATCACATGACCTGAGGCGAAGCATTGCAGCCAAAACAGTATGCAAAGTAGCCATGTGGTGTGATCAGCACCACATGGCTAAAAACTCAACAGATAATTAACTAATGAAGTGCTGGCTGATCAGACCAGCACTTCAATTCCCTACTGCTTGTCTCTAGGGGGACGGGAAGGACGCCGGACGCAAGGAGCACGCCAGGTCCTCCCCGCAGGTTGCTATGGAGACGAGGGCGCATATCGTGTCCTCGCTCCATGTTACCAGCGGAAGTCCGGTGGCGCAGCATTGGGGAAGCGCGCCGCCGGCTTCCCATCACAGTACCCCCCCCCCCTTCACGAGGGGCCACCGGACCCTTAACCACGAGAGCCGGTTTCTCAGGATGCGCTCGATGGAAAATTCCTGATGAGAGTATCAGCATGCATCCTGGTCAACGGTACCCAAGCTCTGTCCTCCGGACCAAATCCTCTCCAGTGTACGAGATACTGGAAGGAATTCCGAACCTTTCTTACATCAATAATACTAGCAACCTCATGTTCCGCTTGTCCTGCCACCTGTACTGGAGGCGGAGGTTGATTCTCTGGACAAACGGGAGCAACATAACCCTTTAACAATGATTTGTGAAATACATTGTGGATGCGAAAAGATTCAGGTAGACACAGTTTAAAAGACACAGGATTAGAGATGAGCGAGTAGTGTTCGATCGAGCTGGTATTCGATCGAATACTACGATATTCGGCGTGCTCGATTTCTTT
>ONZH01025255.1:0-88172 GCA_900303285.1 Rhinella marina
TTCTGACTACTCTGTACCTCAGGTGCCTTGCTCAGGTACCTCCTGGTCCGCCTGGACCAGCTGCCTTGTGTTCCAACCCTCCTCAAGAGGTAGCGACCTGGTGTTCCCCTCAGAAAGTCTATCCCCACCATCAGGGGTATTGTTAAGATCGAGGGGTCATTTAGACAATGCCCTTAGAAGAGGTAGGACACGAGGCACAGTGGGTTCACACCCGCTGGTTTGTGACAAGTGTGAAGTGATTCTAAGAGCGACGCCTATCATCTGCGTGTCATACTAACTCGCACTATTTCTTTCACTACCACAGAAGACTCCCTATGCATGTTACTGCAGGGCACAGTGTTCTACACACTATACAGGCTCTCTGCAGCCAGGAAATAGCTGTTTTTTAACTTGATTCGCCATTAATAAATTTGGATTGAATCTTTTAGGAAAATTCTGCGAACCAACCGAATTTTGGAGAAATTCGCTCATCTCTATTAGAATCATCCAAAATTTGCTTCGCCGATTGTTCGGCGAATTTTTAAAAGATTCGTACCTAATACGAAGCTATTCAGTCGAAGATGCGTACAAATCATTCGTTATTCTGTCGTGTTCTGTGAACATTCGCGCTCTAATACATGATCCGGCTGATGGACCGGCAGGATTACGATGGCACACACAGCCACCCTAACCAGTATAAAAAAGAGATAGTGCAGCAGGTGATCCGAGGCTTGCGCCATCGTTTTGACACTGTGTGGGCCAGATCCATCAGGAAATGGTCCGATTTGAAGTTTAAGTGCCCAGAGCGGCTTAATGAGATCTGCGCAGAGATACGGAAGGGTGAGTAACAACATATTTGAAAAGTAAAAACATGTTAAAAAATTAGTGTACTGTATTGTATATATACCTGTGCCAATAATGAAAACAGTATAGAAGGACAAAGTGGGCGTGCGTAGTGCGCTGCAGCAATTTTCTTTCATGCTAGGCCACACACCTAACTCCACCCAAACAAGTGAAGGTATTCTCAGATACGTGCCCCTTCCCAGTAATTTGCCTTAGGCTACTTTCAGATATGTGGTGGTGATCCTGCAGGCTGTTCTACAGTATTTGTCCTGCCAATTCCCAGAGTTCTTGCCGGATAGCGGCCAGATCAGCGCCGTCCTCCATTATTGTTAATGGGGCTGGCCGTTCTCCCGTTTGTGTCAGGCAAATGCACTAGTGTGAAAGAAAGTATCCTTAGATATATGCCCCTTTATAGTTAGCGCTTTCTCTTCCTACACACAGACTCACAGAGGTGCTCATGCTTCAGCTACTGTGAGTGGGCGATATCAAAAATATTCCCACCGTGTTAATGACATAAAGAAATTTATTGCGATGACGAAATATATCGCGATAAATACCTATTTAGAAGAAAAAAATGGATATGGCCCTCCTCTCACCCATAATATCTTCGTAGTACAGTGTTAGTATTAAAAACGGTCATCATAACAATTGTGTACGGATTTATATTGCAGAGCAACGTCAATGACGGTGTCACCATGGTTACCGCCAGCGTCATGCCCAGAGGGCCCCTACAGTACCTTCAGCTTCTATTAAGTGTAAACATATTTAATTTTTTTTTAATCCAGGCTACGTGGGAGTGCAGCTGCAGTGATATAAGAGCACTAGTGGTCAGGAATGGGATCCAGCCCCAAACAAATCACATGTATCAACATCAGAAGTTAAAGCTGTTCATTAGAGTCGAATGTAATGCCATTATTTAATGTTTTTTGTCAGCTGCTGCACCACAGAGGAGCCCCTCTCACCCTCCTCCACCCCAACGAGAGAGGACCCCACCTGCCCCTCCAACACCACCAGCCCAACTTCCAGAGGTAGAAGGTAGGTAAAATAAAAAGTGTAATGGGTGGACCTTCTGTCTTCAAAATACAAGCTAAATTTATGTTTTATCTCTTGTAGCTCCAACGGGCAGGGAGGAGTTTTCCCCAGGACCATGGGAAGACCACTCAGTATGGGTGTCCAGTAAGTAAAAATACCAAACTGACTATGTGTGGCCTTCTCAGTGAGCAGTTCAAAGAAAAAAAAAGGCTCAATCCAGATACACGTCACTGAATAACTCGTTCCAGTAGATATACCAAATATTTAATGACGTGTAATTGCTAACGTGTTCTGATCTAGGTGCTGGTTTAAAAGTTTAGAATTTTTTTCGTGGGACAACCCCTTTAACTCGATCATACTAATTATATTACTGTTTACACCGTTCAGATATCCCCACTGACTTTGAGGTGGAGGCAGTCTTATGCCAATTTGAGACCAGGCTCCGTGCTGCCTCCCGGCTTATTTGCGGCCTGCAGCTGGTGCTCAGAGAAATGCAAGCGATGATGGCCAGACGTCGGCAAAGGCAAAGGCCGGCGTAACCTTTTTTTTGTCCTTTTTATTATTTTATTATGTGGTGAAAGTTGTTACCAATTTAGTGGCTTCTTCAAAGGGCGTTAGAACAGTGCAGGCATCTCGGACCAGCCTCCACTGACGGAAATCTAAGCCACACCTGCTCCCTATGGCTGCTGCTGGACAAAGTCATCCACTGCTCTACGCTGCTCAAGGAGACGCTGCAACATATGAAGCGTGGAATTCCACCGAGTTGGCACGTCATCTATCAACCGGTGTGGTGGAAGACCGTTTTGCCGCTGCAAGTCCAGCAGAGCGTTGCGGGACACATAAGAGTGACTCAACTGAGTGCAAAGCTTACGTGACTTTGTCAGCACTGTGCGCAGGCCAGTGAATGTTTTGAGAAATCTCTGCACCATTAGATTTAGGACATGTGCCATACAGGGAGCATGCGTGAATTGACCCAGGTTCAGCGCTGCCACTATATTTGTCGCGTTGTCACTCACGACCTTGTTCACTTCCAGCTGGCGGAGAGACAGCCAGCGTGCTATTTGCTGCTTGATGTAATGCAGCAAGCTCTGGCCTGTGTGGCTGTTGTTGCCAAGACAGATTAAGTCTACGACAGCGTAGCAGCGTTTCACCTGGCACATGTAATAGGAAGGAGGGTGTCAACTCTCTGCCCTGATGCTCCAACAGGCAGACTGCCCGTGGAGGTGGAGGAGGGAGCGGATAAGTGTTTGGTGGTCTGCAATCCTGGCTGAAAAGCGGGTGGAGGTGCCAAAAGCAATTGGCCCTGTTGCTGGGGGGTTCCTGCCTCGCTGCCACTAAATACATTCAGCCAGTGGGCCATAAAGGACATGTATTGCTCCTGGCTATAAGCACTGCTCCAGGTGTCCACCGTGACATGCAGGGTGCTGCAGAGAGACAGCTGCAGGGAGCGTCCTATATTGTCTGCCATGTGCGAGTAAAGGGCGGGGATAGCTTTATTTGAAAAGTAATGCCGGCTAGGGATCTGCCAGCACAGCTGAGTGCAAGCCATAAGGTCCCTAAAAGCTGTGCAGTCAACTAAATTGTACGGCAGAGACTGCACAGCCAGGAACTTGGTGCACTGTTGGATTACTTGTTGCGTAAACTTGCTTCCTGGCCAAGCACTCGATGATGGACGGCTGACGAATAAGAGGAAGTGGAGAAATGCAAACGGTTGATAACGAGGTGTATGTACTAGTTACGCCCCTGTATGCGAGATGAGTTACGCCCCTGGATGCGGCCTGCCTGACGCAAGGGACCCCGGGAGAAATAGCCAGCTCTTCAGTATTAATGCGCTGCTTTAATCCACCTTGGTAAGACAAATTTGCAGCATGACACTGCTTCAGATGGTTCCATAGAGCAGTGTTCCCTACATTTGAGGCTTTCCCACGGCACAATTTCTGCTTACAGAAATTGCATGTGGCCGTGCTGATGTCCCCTGGCAGAGTGGTGAAATACTTCCACACACCCGACGTGCGCCCTCCAGAGCTGGCCAAGCTTGTAGCCCTTGCACGCTTAGACCCTAACGCCAGCCCCACCATACTTGGGGTCTCACTAGTTCCCAAGGCAGCCCTGGCCCTGGGCCTAACTCGCCTCTGCCCTCTGTTGCTGCCACTACCACCGCCCTCCTCCTCGGAGATCAAATCTTCCTCACCAGCCCGATCCGCCTCCCAGGTCCTCCTGTCTAACACATCATCATCAAACTCCCCACCACTTTTTTCTGACTGCAATATAGGCTGTTCCCAAGCAACCTCCAATTCCGGGCAGTCCAAAGTCTGACTGCTCTCTAAAAAATCCACGGTGAGGTTCGGTGGCCTTTTATTTGATAAAATGCAGAAGGGACACGACTAGGAGGGGGGACTGAAGGCTGAGAGGTGGCAGAAAATGACGGGCTTTGCTGGAGCGGAATGGTGGAGCAGGAGGAACACTCTGAGTCTGACCCCTGGTTACATGAAACTGTATCAGCAGAAGAAAGCACTTCATCCGGCTGCGATTGAAATGAGTGTGCCATCCACTCCACTACCTCATTCACTTTCTCTTCCACTACAATTTTGCGCCTTGGTGGGTTAGCCTGGTGGAACAGTGGCCAAATATTGCGGATTCTACCAGTAGAAGCTCCGGCTACATGTCCTGCTGCTGCCCTGTGCCACCTTCTATTTTTTTATTGGAGCTCGAGGTCTGGCTGGAACTGGAACCCTTTTGCTTTTCCATGCCTGACATTTTCACTTGACTGTGGCCCTGCAGGTCTTTGTTTCTCTCCCTGCCTGATTAATTACTGGCCCTGCACTGGCCCGGCAGTATCCCCGATATCTGTATTATGGATGCCCAGAACAATTACACCACTATTTAAACACAACAGTTCTATATCTTTAAGAACTTCACAGACAGTGCTTCTGCTCGTCTCAGCAGTCGCAGCACAACTGAAGCGTCACAGGCTTACCAAGCCTATGGGCCAATCAGAGCAAGCCCTTCCCACTAGGTCAGGTTCCCGGGCTTTTTGCTGCCTATTTCCGAACGAATAACGAACATACAGTAAAAGTTCGCTAATTAACTGAATTTGTATGCATCAGTGTTCATAAATTAACTGATGCATAGCATTTGTGTACAATTCATCGGACAGGTACGTAGCGTATGCGTACAAAGGGTGAAGAACATTTAAGATTAGAACGGAGCGAATCCAAAAAAATCCGGATTTGCTTTGGAGTAGAAAATTGTGTAGATTCGTATCGAATCTACGAAGCGGCTAATAGTTTCGCTTATCTCTAATCTCTAATTATAACTGTATCTAACGTGTTACTTCTAATAATAGCCTTATTTTTGTATTATGTTACACTGTAAACTGACTTTGTGACTAATGAGTCTTACTAGCTTATGTGTTTGTTCTTTGTGGTTCCAGTGGTGTGGGAGGTACCTGTCTTTCTTACCTTTTCCGTGAAAAACAGTTTTTATATCACTGTCTTTCACTTGTATGTTGTTGATGTACTCACCTGAGGAAGGGGTCGGTTTGACCCTGAAACGTGTTGTGGACCATCAATAAAACTGTATTCTTCTCCATCCCAAAACTCTCTCTCTGACCTCATCTTGCAGTGCCGCTGGTATCTCCACTTTGTTCCTTGCCTCTTTTTTTTTACATAAGGGGTATTGTAAGAACATCTGGGTTGCTTTTTCTCCTATTCCCACTTGTCACAATGGAAAATCTGCAGCTAAAGCAACATTTAATTGGAAGAAACAATATTTTTACAGCCAAGCATTTCTAAATTCATTGAAAAGCCTGTGGGATCAAACAGGCTCCACCTGGCCCACAAGGGTACAGGTGAATCCCACAGTAGACCTCTAGTCTCCCACCCCCTGCACAAGTGGCACATAGCACAGTAGACTTACTGCACTACATACATATATTCAATGTACAGCACCTCAAACAGCCTATGTTCATATAAAAAACTTCATAGATTGTTATAGAATCTACCCAGTTTATTATTATAGACTCAATGAGATAGCTGAGATGACTTCTAAGTATAGAGGAATGCTAGCCAGTATGCTCTTTTCCCCAGGACCTACCTCCTCAAAGTTGCTGCAGGACCCCTGTACTCAATCATCTGGTAGCATCTTGCTGATGCTGTGTGAGCAGGTAATATTTCAATATATACGTACGGTGGACCCCAAAAAATAAATTTTACTGGTGGGCCCTAGGCACCCTAGTCCAACACTGGGGTCAAAAGACTCGTTACACCCCTCAATAAATTCCTATAAGGGTGTACTTTCATAAATGTGGTCACTTTTTCGGAGTTTTCCCCGGTACCTTAGGGTCTCATTAAATGCGACATGAGGCCCAAAACACATTCCAGCAAAATCTGTTGCACCCGTTTAACAGCAGTGAAAAATGGGTACATTAAAAATGGAGGACATTATTTACAATGGGGGCCACTGTGGAGCACCTTATTTAAAATGGGGGACACTGTGGGGGACATTTATTCTAAAGGGAACTGCAAGGATTGTGATCTAAACCAAAAAAGCCATTTAAAAAGGAAGATTACGGCTAGAAAATGGATGCACACACTGGTGATGTAAAACTGATGGTTTATTCATTTTTAATGTTTTTTTGTTTTGTTTTTTTGTCACGTGAATGTACCCTAAGTGAAAGCATTGAGAATATAATATTGATAACTGATTATTAGAAAAGCTATTTGGGTCTTGTATTACAGAGTTCATTTTAGGACATGGTCAGATATCATAGTCAAATATGAGAATAATTTGACACCTGACTGACTCTGACACCTGACTTTGACATCTGTCTCTGAGACCTGACTCTGACATGTGACTTTGATATTTTCCTCTGACATCTGAGTTTCTTTGATGTCTGACTTTCTTTACAGGTCAGGGTCAAAGTTAAAATATAGTTAAATAGCTAAATATACTGTGTATTTGTATGCTAAATCACACAGCAGTAAAAAGTCTCTAGCTGACTATAACTGAACCTATAAATGTGTGTTAAGTGCAGGTACAATAATAGGTATTTTACTTCTCTGAAATGCTGATGAAAGAATAGTCATTTTACTTATTTGCAAGAACAAGGACAGATGTAGCTGAACTTATAACTTAATGGTAGGTTTCTGGGTTCAAGACCCAATAGAAACCTAAATTAAAAAAAGTGTTTTTAAACCCTTGACAAATTCAAGTGATGTTTGGCTTTGATATCTGACTTTCCTCACTGGTCGGAGTCAAAATGAGTTTTCGGTACACTGTGTTTCTGTATGCTAAATGATATGACCAAATAAAATCCATAGCTGCTTAGAGTTGAATCTATATCTTAATGGTAAGGCTGCTAGAAACCTTAAAAAACAAAAGATATTATTTTTCAACCCTAGCTAAGAGACAAATCCAAATGATGTTTGACTTTAAAATCTGACCTTTCTCACTCATCAGAATCAAATGAGTTTCAAATATAATGCGTATTTGCTGCTAAATCACATGCCAAAACTGCCCGCTGCAGTAAACCCACTTTGCAACCTAAAGTAAGTGAACTCCTTATTGCACTCTAAAGTAAATGAACCTGTTATTGCACCCTAAAGTAAGTGAACCTCCTATTGCAAAGTAAAGTAACTGAACCAACTTTGCACTCTAATTTGAACCCCCCTGTGCAACCTAAATGTATGAGGATAGAAGAAAATGCAGATAGAGGGGTGCTAATACCTAGACAGTGTTTCGAGCGTGAAGCCAAAACCCCGCCCACTACCCTGGCCCATCCCACATGCTGCCCTGGCCCCTCTCCTGCCACACCCCCATTTGCCAATAAAGAAATGTATACATGACCTACTGAATTTTTTTTTTTTAATTAAGGAGACGTTATACTGTATGGAGGGAAGCCACAAGGACACATTATTATGTATGGGGGCCACAAGTTGACGTTATACTGTATGGGGGCAGCCACAAGGAGACGTTATACTGTATGGGGGCAGCCACAAGGAGACGTTATACTGTATGGGGGCAGCCACAAGGAGACGTTATACTGTATGGGGGCCACAAGGAGACGTTATACTGTATGGGGGCAGTCACAAGGCGACATTATACTGTATGGGGGCATCCACAAGGAGACGTTATACTGTATGGGGGCAGCCACAACGAGATGTTATACTGTATGGGGGCCAAAAGGAGATATTATACTGTATGGAGGCCACAAGGAGATGTTATACTGTATGGGGGCCAGAAGGAGATGTTATAGTATATGGGGCAGCCCGGCAGCTACAAGGAGACATTATACTGTCCCCACATATGATGTCCCCACAGAAACTCCTGCTGGTGCCCTCCCCAAGAATACCCATATATTATATCCAAGTAAGTTCCTACAGTTTTGTGTGGTCATGGAGCCTGGAGCTGGATGTCCATTTACTGTGTGCACTGCTGCAGGCTTGCAGCTGGGCCGGCTGCTGGAACTTCGAGTGACCAGAGAGACGGGACCTGGCGGGGGTGGCTGATGATGAGGCAGGTGGCTGGCCACACATAACAGGTACATATATATCTTTTTCCGGGCGGGCGCGCACCTGCTGCTTGCCAGCGATCCACTGGCCAATCAGCAGCACACTACTAAATGCTGATTGGCCAGCGCAGCAGCAGACACAGTGCCTGGGTCCTGGGAGTGCGCAGCCGCCCGCCCTGCTGCTGGGATCCTGAAATGGTCAGGACAGGGGGGGGGCGGATCACTGGGGATATCGGCTATTCAGCGGCACCACATGTTGCCATGCATGGGCTTTTGACCACAGTCACCTGTCTCGCTTTTAATAAAACTTACAGAAGGGCCCGCCCGGCTTGTGTGCAGAAGATGTAAGGGGCGGGACCTTCCGTGCGCTCCAGGCCCCTCTGTGCCGCGGGCCCCATAGCAGTTCTGTCTTTTGTGGTATAGACCAAGAAGCACACAGAAGACTTTATAGAGTGATGCTGTTGCGGTGCTGACACTAACTTAGGGCTCATGCACACAAGCATGTGTGCCCCGTGCCCGTATTGTGAACCACAAACAGCAGGTCCTCAAAGCAAGGGCACCAGCCATGTGCACTCGATATCACAGACGCAGACTCATTGACTTGAATAGGTCCACAATCATCAAGATATGGAGCAGAGGCACGGATCGAAAGCCCACAGAAGCACTACAAAGCGCTTCCATGGGATTTCCATCCGTGCCTCCACACCGCAAAAAAATAGAACATGTCCTATTTTTTTTGTTGTATGGACCGTCTCTTGCGGAACGTGGACCCATTCAAGTCAATAGGTCTGCATCTGCAAACGGACTGCTATTTGTGGTCCGCAGCACAGGCATGGGGCATACATTCAGTTTTTTTCTCACGTGTGTGAAAAACGCATTAAAACGCTTTGCACCCACACGGAAAAAACTGAACGCAATCGCAGACAAAACTGACTGAACTTGCTTGCAAATTGGTGCGAGTTTCCCTGAACGCACCCTGAATGCATCCAGACCTAATCCGTCACGCTCACGATACAGATTGTGTCAAGATCTGTTCAGGGAAAAACTAATGGTTTTGCACACAAGTTCAGTCAGTTTTGTCTGCAATTGTGTTCAGTGTTTCAGTTTTTTCCACACAGGTGCAATCAGTTTTTATGTGTTTTTCACGCGCATGAAAAAAAAATGAATTACAAATTACATCTCCTAGAAACCATCATTAGTAACATTGTAACATAGTTTATAAGGCCGAAAAAAGACATCTGTCCATCCAGTTCGGCCTGTTTTTCTACAAGTTGATCCAGAGGAAGGCAAAAAAAACCTGTGAGGTAGAAGCCAATTTTCCCCACCAAAAATTCCTTCCCGACTCCAATCAGGCAATCAGAATTACTCCCTGGATCAACGACCCATCTCTAGTAACTATAACCTGTAATATTATTACCCTCCAGAAATACATCCATGCCCCTCTTGAACTCTTTTAGTGAACTTACCATCACCACCTCCTCAGGCAGAGAGTTCCATAGTCTCACTGCTCTTACCGTAAAGAATCCTCTTCTATGTTTGTATACAAACCTTCTTTCCTCCAGACGCAGAGGATGTCCCCTCGTCACAGTCACAGTCCTGGGGATAAATAGATCATGGGAGAGATCTCTGTACTGACCCCTGATATATTTATACATAGTTATTAGATCTCCCCTCAGTCGTCTTTTTTCTAAAGTGAATAAGCCTAATTTTGATAATCTTTCTGGGTACTGTAGTCCACCCATTCCAGTCATTACTTTAGTTGCCCTCCTCTGAACCCTCTCCAGCTCTGCTATGTCTGCCTTGTTCACAGGAGCCCAGAACTGTACACAGTACTCCATGTGTGGTCTGACTAGTGATTTGTAAAGTGGCAGGACTATGTTCTCATCACGGGCATCTATGCCTCTTTTGATGCAACCCATTATCTTATTGGCCTTGGCAGCAGCTGTCTGACACTGGTTTATACAGCTTAGTTTGCTGTTCACTAAAATTCCTAGGTCCTTTTCCATGTCAAAGTTACCCAATGCTTTACCATTTAGTATGTACTGGTGACATGCATTATTCCTTCCCATATGCATAACCTTACATTTGTCAGTGTTAAACCTCATCTGCCACTTCTCTGCCCAAGCCTCCAGTCTATCCAGATCCATCTGTAGCAGTGTACTGTCCTCTTCTGTGTTAATTACTTTACACAGTTTAGTGTCATCTGCAAAAATTGAAATTTTACTGTGCAAGCCTTCTATAAGATCATTAATAAATATATTGAAGAGAATAGGGCCCAATACTGACCCCTGTGGTACCCCACTAGTGACAGTGACCCAATCTGAATATGTGCCGTTAATAACCACCCTCTGTTTTCTATCACTGAGCCAGTTACTTACCCACATTTTCTCCCAGGACAAGCATTCTCATTTTATATACTAACCTTTTATGTGGTACCGTGTCAAATGCTTTGGAGAAGTCCAGATATACGACATCCATTGATTCGCCGCGGTCCAGTCTAGAACTTACCTCCTCATAGAAACTGATTAAATTGGTTTGACATGACCGATCCCTCATGAAGCCATGCTGATATGGAGTTATTTGCTTATTTTCATTGAGGTACTCCAAGATAGCATCTCTTAGAAAACCTTCAAACAGTTTACCCACGACAGATGTTAAACTTACCGGCCTATAGTTTCCGGGCTCTGTTTTTGGACCCTTTTTGAATATTGGCACCACATTTGCTATGCGCCAATCTGTTTTTCACACAAGCCCCATTCACTTCTATGGAGCAAGAGCTATGTGAAAAACACGTAGAACATATATAGAACATGCTGTGATTTTTCCTGAACGTACAGATGATGCATGAAAAACGATGCTCATGTGCACGGACCCACTGAAATTAATGGGTCAGGATTCAGTTTGCTTCACACACCCAGATGGAAAACTCGCACTCGCAAGCACAGCCCGTACATTGTATAGTGGCTGTGATTGGTATTGCACTCAGACCCATGCACTTGAATGGGGCCAAGCTGCTCATAGGCCACGTGACACATGAACGTGTCGTCACTTGGCCAAGGAAAAGCAGACAGAAGGCTGCAGCACTACTGCGAGTGTCGCTGCCTTCACAAGCAGCTGATCGGCAGAACCCCTTTTAAGCATTAGGATTTTCAACCTTAGGAAATCTACAGAATTACATATTGGTTGAAAGGATTAAAGGGGTTTTCCGGGATTTTACTACTGACGACCTATCCTCAGGATAGGTCTTCAGTATCTGATCGGTTGGTTTCCGATACCCGGGACCCCCACCGATCAGCTGTTTGAGAAGGGTTTGGTTGACCGAACTTTGTTTTCCGTCCAGCAAAATGGAAACCAGACGGATCCGTTATGCTTACCCATATACTTCTATTATGATGGATCAAAATGGAATGCCTCTAAAGGTTTCCGTTTTGATTTCCGTCTTGTGGATTCCGTTTTTTTCCGTTATAACGGAAAGCCAGAACGGAATCCATACGGTGATGTGAACAAGCCCTCAAAGCCTAGAAGCCTAGTACTGCCTTTGGCTCATTACTGCAGTGGAACACTTTTCCCGATCTCAGCCTGGGGGAGAAGTTTCTGCTCGGCAAGCGCGTGCTTCCTGGTTTTTGGCCTCTCAGATGCCATGGTCAAATTTGACCACGGCATCTGAGGGGTTAAATGTCGGTGATCAGCATTACTGCCAATGGTGGACATTAGCCCCAGGTGTTTGCTGTGTGAAACAGCAGTCACCTGGTTGCTATGGCACTCCGTTTGCTCCAGAGAGGACACCATCTATAAAAACTCGACATCCGCTGTACTATTACAGCGGATGTCGGAAAGAGGTTAAAGGGGTTTTCCGAGATTTTGATACTGATGATCTATCCTCAGGATAGATCATGGGTATCTGATTGGTGGGGGCACCACCGCAGCCTTCTAGCAGTTTACTAAGCACAGTGACCTTCATTGCATAGCAGCTGTGTTTGGTCAGCAAAATGTCTTCTAGAAATACAAATCCAATTGTTCTGACATTAGTAATGTTTAAAACTACTGTAGTAAATCAAAAGCATATCTATGAATGGACAGGAACTGATTTTAGGAGCACAGTTGTTTGATTGCCAAGTCAGAATTATTCTACTGTACCAGGAAAAGGTTGAGTGCATTTTTTCTGTAACAGAAAGGGTTACATGGGTACATTTTTTCCTGCAGAAGAGTAGATTAGGCCAGTAAAAGGCAGTCTGTGCTGGTATCTAATGGTAGGGGCTAATTAGTAGTATATAAGTCATATAAGGGAGCTGCTTATGGTTTATTCACATAATTAATATATTCACGCTGAATTATCATGAGATCTGAGGTTCAGGAAAAAATAGACTTAGGGCCCTTGCACACGACCGTATGCCATCCGAGGGCATACGGTCGTGTGCAAGGGCTCTTAACATGACATAGGTGCATAAAGAGGTTACTAAACTATGATTTTATATGTATATATATATATATATATATATATATATATATATACAGTACAGACCAAAAGTTTGGACACACCTTCTCATTCAGAGAGTTTTCTGTATTTTCATGACTATGAAAATTGTAGATTCACACTGAAGGCATCAAAACTATTAATTAACACATGTGGAATTATATACTTAACAAAAAAGTGTGAAACAACTGAAAATATGTCTTATATTCTAGGTTCTTCAAAGTAGACACCTTTTGCTTTGATTACTGCTTTGCACACTTTTGGCATTCTCTTGATGAGCTTCAAGAGGTAGTCACCTGAAATGGTGTTCCAACAGTCTTGAAGGAGTTCCCAGAGATGCTTAGCACTTGTTGGCCCTTTTGCCTTCACT
Organism: Rhinella marina; assembly: GCA_900303285.1. Classification (NCBI taxonomy): domain Eukaryota; kingdom Metazoa; phylum Chordata; class Amphibia; order Anura; family Bufonidae; genus Rhinella; species Rhinella marina. The sequence continues at coordinate 13,210 of ONZH01025255.1, forward strand.
CTTTGGTCCAGCTCACCCCAAACCATCTCGATTGGGTTCAGGTCTGGTGACTGTGGAGGCCAGGTCATCTGGCGTAGCACCCCATCACTCTCCTTCTTGGTCAAATAGCCCTTACACAGTCTGGAGGTGTGTTTGGGGTCATTGTCCTGTTGATAAATAAATGATGGTCCAACTAAACGCAAAACGGATGGAATAGCATGCCGCTGCAAGATGCTGTGGTAGCCATGCTGGTTCAGTATGCCTTCAATTTTGAATAAATCCCCAACAGTGTCACCAGCAAAGCACCCCCACACCATCACACCTCCTCCTCCATGCTTCACGGTGGGAACCAGACATGGTTCACCTTTTCTGCGTTGCACAAAGACACGGTGGTTGGAACCAAAGATCTCAAATTTGGACTCATCAGACCAAAGCACAGATTTCCACTGGTCTAATGTCCATTCCTTGTGTTCTTTAGCCCAAACAAGTCTCTTCTGCTTTTTGCCTGTCCTTAGCAGTGGTTTCCTAGCAGCTATTTTACCATGAAGGCCTGCTGCACACAGTCTCCTCTTAACAGTTGTTGAAGAGATGTGTCTGCTGCTATAACTCTGTGTGACATTGACCTGGTCTCTAATCTGAGCTGCTGTTAACCTGCGATTTCTGAGGCTGGTGACTCGGATGAACTTATCCTCTGCAGCAGAGCTGACTCTTGGTCTTCCTTTCCTGGGGCGGTCCTCATGTCAGCCAGTTTCTTTGTAGCGCTTGATGGTTTTTGCGACTGACTGACCTTCAATTCTTAAAGTAATGATGGCCACTTGTTTTTCTTTACTTAGCTGCTCTTTTCTTGCCATAATACAAATTCTAACAGTCTATTCAGTAGGACTATCCACCTGACTTCTGCCCAACACAACTCATGGTCCCAACCCCATTTATAGGCAAGAAATCCCACTTATTAAACCTGACAGGGCACACCTGTGAAGTGAAAACCATTTCAGGTGACTACCTCTTGAAACTCATCAAGAGAATGCCAAGAGTGTGCAAAGCAGTAATCAAAGCAAAAGGTGGCTACTTTGAAGAACCTAGAATATAAGACATATTTTCAGTTGTATAATTCCACATGTGTTAATTCATAGTTTTGATGCCTTCAGTGTGAATCTACAATTTTCATAGTCATGAAAATACAGAAAACTCTTTGAATGAGAAGGTGTGTCCAAACTTTTGGTCTGTACTGTATATACAGTGCCTTGCAAAAGTATTTGGCCCCCTGGAACTTTTCAACCTTTTGCCACATTTCAGGCTTCAAACAAAAAGATATAACATTTTACATTTTTGGTGAAGAATCAACAACAAGTGGGTCACAATTGTGAAGTGGAATGAAATTTATTGGATCATTTAAACTTTTTTTGTAATAATAAAACTGAAAAGTGGGGCGTGCAAAATTATTCGGCCCCCTAGCATTAATACTTTGTTGCGCCACCTTTTGCTGCGATTACAGCTGCAAGTCGCTTGAGGTATGTCTCTATCAGTTTTGCACATCTAGAGACTGAAATTCTTGCCCATTCTTCCTTGCAAAACAGCTCGAGCTCTTTTAGGTTGGATGGAGAGCGTTTGTGAACAGCAGTTTTTAGCTCTTTCCACATATTCTCAATTGGATTCAGGTCTGGACTTTGACTTGGCCATTCTAAGACCTGGATACGTTCATTTTTTAACCATTCCATTGTAGATTTTGCTTTATGTTTGGGATCATTGTCTTGTTGGAAGATAAATCTCCGTCCTAGTCTCAGGTCTTTTGCAGACTCCAACAGGTTTTCATCCAGAATGGTCCTGTATTTGGCTCCATCCATCTTCCCATCAATTCTAACCATCCTCCCTGTCCCTGCTGATGAAAAGCAGGCCCAAACCATGATGCTGCCACCACCATGTTTGACAGTGGGGATGGTGTGTTCAGGGTGATGAGCTGTGTTGCTTTTATGCCAAACATATCGTTTTGCATTGTTTCCAAAAAGTTCGATTTTTGTTTCATTTGACCAGAGCACCTTCTTCCACGTTTGGTGTGTCTCCCAGGTGGCTTGTGGCAAACTGTAAACGAGACTTTTTATGGATATCTTTGAGAAATGGCTTTTTTCTTGCCACTCTTCCATAAAGGCCAGATTTGTGAAGTGTTCGACTGATCATTGTCCTATGGAGAGACTCTCCCACCTCAGCTGTAGATCTCTGCAGTTCATCCAGAGTGATCATGGGCCTCTTGGCTGCATCTCTGATCAGTCTTCTCCTTGTTTGAGATGAAAGTTTAGAGGGACGGCCGGGTCTTGGTAGATTTGCAGTGGTCTGATACTCCTTCCATTTCAATATGATCGCTTGCACAGTGCTCCTTGGGATGTTTAAAGCTTGGGAAATCTTTTGGTATCCAAATCCGGCTTTAAACTTCTCCACAACAGTATCACGGACCTGCCTGGTGTGTTCCTTGGTCTTCATGATGCAGAACCCTGAGACTATCACAGAGCAGGTGCATTTATACGGAGACTTGATTACACACAGGTGGATTCTATTTATCTTCATCAGTCATTTAGGACAACATTGGATCATTCAGAGATCCTCAATGAACTTCTGGAGTGAGTTTTCTGAACTGAAAGTAAATGGTCCGAATAATTTTACACGCCCCACTTTTCAGTTTTATTATTACAAAAAAAGTTTAAATGATCCAATAAATTTCGTTCCACTTCACAATTGTGACCCACTTGTTGATTCTTCACCAAAAATTTAAAATGTCATATCTTTTTGTTTGAAGCCTGAAATGTGGCAAAAGGTTGAAAAGTTCCAGGATGGGGGGGGGGGGTTGGGGGCAGGGGGCGAATACTTTCGCAAGGCACTGTATATATAAAGTGACAGTCACCAAAACAAATGAGTGAGCTCCATGTCGAACACGGCACTCAGACGACACCCATATGATACAAAGAGAGGAGATGGGAGTTCTTTGTTACAAACTAGAAGTTTCTAGTCTCCTGGCCCCTCAGGTCAGTACGCATGTACAGATACTTCATTCTTCAGGAACATGGACAGGTGTCAGACATCACTAAGCAACATTACAAGGAATTAAAGGGGTATTCTCATCTGAAACAATGGGGGCATATCACTAGGATATGTCCCCATTGTCTGTTGGGCGCGGGTCCCAGAGGTGGGATCCACACCTATATAGAGAATGGCGCGGAGAAGGTGGTGGTCAGAGGACACACCGCTCCCATTAATAGTGCTCGGCTATTTTCCATGGCCCCATAGAAATGAATGGAGGGTGGCTGCACATGCACAGTCCTAGAGGTGGGACCTGCACCTATCAGACAATGGGGGCATATCCTAGTGATATGCCCCCATTATTTGAATTGGAATACCCCTTCAAAGAAGGACCACTTAATATAGCTTGTTATGCACACGCATAACTAAAATATTTACGTTACCCACTTTATAGTGATTGCCAGTTTCGTGTGTATACTTATTATTGGCTACTTATTATATAATGTTTTAACAAGCTGTTTGGTAGAGAAGCTTATAGAGCTCAGACCCCACCTTCTCTGTGTTGTATCTGCTTCTCTTTACGGTAACCACTGTATATCTCTATGGATTTGGGAGTAGGCTGTAGTATTTTTCTACAGATTTAAGGGTACAGATTTTACTCTAACAAAATTAGATGCTGGAAACCCGGGAGGCATGGACTACTCTGGTATCTGCCGCTAGTGATCAGGGTAAATAAAAAAAACTGGTAAATAAAAAATTTTTTTACACTGTTTCCACAATTGTCTGTCTCTGTGCAGATGTCTGGGTAAGACTGGCTCAGCAAAACCTTCTGTCTGTGTGTTTTATTGGGGAAGTCACTGCTGTTTGTTCTTCAGACTGGAAGTACACTCTACGGCAAGGTTTCTTTTTTTTTTTTATTATTGTTGCATGTTTGTAGCTTTCCTGGCATTTTGGATATTGCAAAACCTAAGAAGACAACCGTCCATCCACCGAGTTTAGAGAGGTAGACTATAGGAACTGTGTGAGGGAACTTAGATTTAGGGAATGACTTTATTAAAAAAAGCAGTAAGGCAACTGTTACGAACTTAGACTGTTATGGACAAAGCCATGGTCCTGGGGCAACTGGTATAATGGATGCTAAAAGTGATGGGTGAGCTGTAAAGAATGCTGAGAAAATCTTCTGGAGGGCTGATATGCCAAAGACTAGGTGTTTAGATATGAGGAGTGGTTAGACTTTGTTAAAAGATTTGGTTACATTCCAGAACACCTTGACATTCCTGGGTCATCGTGTATCACCAGGAGCTTGACATCTTTCGCAGGATAAAGTGAAAGCCATCCAACAAGTTCCTTTACCTCCCCAGTCACCTTAGACAGTTTCTAGGACTTCTAGACACTGGATACCTGCAGCCTATATTCTCACGCAACCACTATATAATACTTTGGCCTCTGATCCTTTCCCCCCTTGATTCCTTAGCAGAAGCAGCATTCCGAGCTCTGAAGCAAGCAGTTTCTAAAGCTCCTGCCCTCAGTTTGCCCAATTATGAGAAGCCTCTCATCCCAGAGGTGTTCTTACTCAGTCCCACAGCGGCAAATAGTGCCCCTTCGCTTACTATTCCCTGCAATCCCGAACGTGTGCGTTCAGTGCACATGCTGTGGACCTTAATTTGTGGTCCACACCGCACGGGCTCTGACAGTGGGGCCGCCGCATTCATTTGAATGAGGTCCGTGATCCGCACCGCAAAAAAGTAGTGCATGCGCTACCTTTTTGCTGTGCGGAGGCAGAGCCAGAAACACCACGGAAGCACACCGTAGTGCTTCCGTGGTGTTCCGATCAGAGCCTCTGTTCCGCATCTCTGTGATTGCGGACCCATTGAAGTGAATGGATCCACAATCCGTGATGCAGGCTGCACACAGCCGGTGCCCCTGTATTGCGGGGCGAAATACGGGCCGGCACCGGTCGTGTGCTTGAGCCCCAAATGTGAAACTTCCCTTCTCTCTCCCTCCCATGTTATTATCAAATGGTGTCATGTCCTGAATCTAGCTATATTGCTTCCACTAGCTTCAGGGGAGGAGCGGGATTCTGAGGAACACAATAATGAGCATCATGATTATCTGGAACACATAAATGTTAGGGGTAGACTAGCGGCCTTGAAAATGTTTTTGAAAGTCTAATTTTTCAGGCCAGACATACACGAGCGAGTTCAATGCGAGAAACTTGCTGCATGTGCCAGTGTGAGGTCCCATTCTGACCAATCCAGTGACAGGATCGATAAGGCTGTGCGACCCTGAGAGTTCTGGAATCTACGGAATTAAACTGTCATAATGCTGTCAGTGTAATGTAATAGGTTCTGGGCCTCACAGGCAGGGCCGCTTCTGCCATGAGGCGAGATGAGAATCTCACCTAAGGCGGCAGTTTGCAGTGTATTTGAGGGGGCGACATCCACACTGCTGGATGCCACCAGGTGTTCACTTTAAACTGCGCTCCCCCTCTGTAGGTCCGCTCACCCTTGCAGTCCAGGGATTGATAGTGCTTGTTAGTGGGATAAAGGACCTTCCTGAAGTCATCTGCCCATGTGACCAATGGAGGAGGAGCCAGAGAGCTGTGTTGCTGTATGGAGAGGAGCCAGGCTGGAGTTTGGTGAGGCCTAGCTGTGTGTGTGTCTGTCCACCCCCTGCCCCACTGTGTGTGTGTGTGTGTGTGTGTGTGTGTGTGTGTGTGTTCGCCCCCTGCCCACAGTGTGTGTGTGTCTATCCCTGTGTGTCTGTCCTTGTCTCAGTGTGTCTCACCATGCCCACAGTGTTCGTATGTCTTGATGCAGCTGCATCGTCTTCTTCTTCAGAAACAGTCTGGATCTTCGATTTGATTGCCCATACCAAGTCCTGCTTACCATAGAGACATCTGTAAAGCTGGAAGAAAAGGCCTTTTGGAATTATGCCAGCCACTGCAAGAAGATTCTAAATCCAGAAGTAGAGCCACAGCAATCTCAATTCCCTACACCTTTGTAGGACTAGTTGCCACCTGTGTTGGCCATCAATGAACATTTGGCAGGGGGATTGGGACAATAAGTTTGTGACATTATCAAACACTATCCAATTCATTTAATGTGTCAGATGGATGGATCTGCACATATTCACCAGTTTCATCTAAGACTATGCCTTACTTGGCTTTTCCCCTAGAGAAGAAAGAACGGTTCTCAATCTTGTGTACTGGTTTTCTTTTTAAGCCCAGTAACAGGTGGATGAATACCAGTGTATCTTTGACTCTGCCAGGCTGGACCTCCCCTCCCTGGTGGAAAGCTAATTTAACAGAGAGAACTAGCAAGAGGTTACATTATAAGGATGTGGAAGAGTGTGAATAGAATTTCCAGTGAAGCTTTGCTTGTGCATGCTGTGGAGATAGTGCCACAGTCCAATATGGAAGTTTGCTGAGGATGTTACTTGACCCCCAATGGCAATATAAATTTTTTTGAGCTCAGAAGATATGAATCTATGTAACAAGATGGGGCCAACACTAGCTTGGTTTGAATTACAAAACGGCTGATCGGTGGGACTCCCTAGTGTCAGATCCCCACTGATCAGATACTGATGACTTATTGAGGATACGTAATCGGTAGAAAAAAAATCTCGGAAAAGCCTTTTAAGTACTGAACATGTCCAACTGCCATGGATCTTAGAGGCTAGTAATTAGAAACAAAAAAGAGGGGTTTGTGATAGTATTCCAAGCCGGAATGTTTTTATTTCAATCTTTTTTACTGGTTTTTAACAATAGGCCGGAATGTTTCTGATGTACCAGCGAAAGTTTATTTGAGCGCATTTTATCTAACAAAGGGTTACATGGGTTACATTTTCTCCTGCAAAACAGTAGATTAGGCCATTAGTGTTGGGGGCTGAGTAATAGATAAGGGAGCTTCTTCCAGTTTATTCATATAATTAATATATTCACAGGTAAAAAAAAAAACAACACATAACTAAAATATGTATGTGTTGAATAAATCATTTCATAATGATTAGCAAAGTTTTGCCGCAGAATATGTATAATGACTGGCTCCTTCCTGTAAAATGTTTTCATAAAATAAACGGGCTATGAGCAGTTTGTTAGAGAATCTTTTTGAGCTTGGACCCAGCCATATCGGTGTTGTGTCTGCTTCTCTCAATTATACTATGGTGATTACTGTATATCTCTATGGATTCAGAACACTAGACGAAACCCAGGCTGTAGTATTGTTCTACAGACTTAAAGGGGATCTACTTTAACAGTTGCAACCACACATTCTATAGTCATTACTTACTAATGTGTTCTCTAATAAAAGTAAAATTCCAAAAATCATACAATAACTGTTTATATGCAAAACATTTTTATTGATTGTACAAAAAAGTATTCCAGTCTTACAAGGAGTAATACAAACTTGTAAAGGCAAAAAATAAAATGATGCACACATAAAACATGCCATGCATATACAATTATCACAGTCTACAATCTAGGAAATATTTTCATTTATTTTTGGCATAAATTCAAATAAAAAAATAATGTACGGTAACTTCATGAAAATATAAGATGAATAGAATATATTTAGCAAGTGCATATCATAGTAAATCAATTGTACTAAGAACACATAGCTCATACACTAGAAAAAAAAATCTACCTGTATTATACACAGCTGATAGATAAGTGAACCTTTTTATTTGCAAAGCTTTACAACACTGTGCTGTATGTAACTCCCTGTGTAATCAGCCTTAGCCCCTTTCACACAAATGTATTTTTGGTCTGCATGGACGTGGACCCATTCATTTCAATGGGTCCGCAAAAAATGCAGACAGCACACTGTGCGCTGTCCGCATCCGTATGTCCATTCCGTAACCCTGCAGAAAAGATAGAACATGTCCTTTTCTTGTCAGTTTTGCGACAAGGATAGGCATTTCTACAATGGATTGGTAAAAAAATGGATGCAGCACGGATGTCATCCATATTTTTTGTGGATCTTCATTTTGCGGTCTGCAAAATACATCGAGTCATGTGAACACACCCTTAAAGTGCTGCCACACATCATAGCTGTGCTGTAAAAAAAAAAAACAACACGGTTTTTGCAACAACAAACCTGCATTTATAGTGCATTTTCTTCCAGCAAATGGAAAACACATAGCAAACTTAAAATTACATTAATGTAACTTGATTTTGTAATTAATATAAAGTTTTGCTGGGTTTTCCCTTTTCTGGAAGAACATTTACTATAAACGTAGGTATGTTGTTGCAAAAACTGCATGCGTTTTTTTTTTTTTTGCTGCACCATAAATTCATCACAGCCGCAACATGTGGCAACACCCTTACACTCTACTAAACAGCACCAATGCAGACATTCCTGGCCCCTCTACAACAAAAGAATTGGGCCACAGCACCACTATTGTAGTGTATAACTGCAGATTACAGAACACTGTACAATCCTCAAGTGTCTTAGACAAAGGTATTGTATAGGGAATGGTAAGTCAATAGTAACCATCCTTCTTCTCTGCTTGTATTCTGGAGGATTTCAAACACCTGACACATACTTTGTAAGCAGAGAACCATTAGGATTAGTGCTGTTCATTGAATCACACCTTGATGTGGTGTGATTTGGCCACGTGTTTTATTTTCATGGTAGTGATAATAGTCAAAAATCCTGTCCATGCTGGTGTTTCATTAAAGCCACAACAGCAAATTGCATAGCTTCCACACAAAAAAAGTACTAGGCAATGTTAAATAAGGCTCTGTTCATATCACCTGCATGATAAGTTTAGAATTTAAGCCAGGAAAGCATATGGTTACATTAGCCCATCATTAGCGTGTCCGTTTAGCCTTCATCCAGCTTAAGAAAAATAACAATGGAATATTGATGGAATATTCAAAAAATAAAAAAATAATCATACACATCACCTCATTACAAAATACCCATACTATTAAAGGATAAACGTATTTACCCTGGATGGAGAATGCCGCGGCAAATGGCTGATTCGCAGTTTTTTCATCAGTTCACCTCCCCAAAAAACTGAATAAAAGGTGATCAAAAAGGTCACACACCCCAAAATGGTATCACTGAAAACTACAGATCGTCCTCCAAAAGTACTAAAACACAAGAAAGCCGATACAAATATGGTATCACTGTTATCATAATCATCTAGAGAATGAAGGAACGCCATAAAAACAAAACCAATAAAACTATGGCTGAATTGTGTTTTTCTCTCCCCCAATTCCGCCCCATTTATATTTTGTATCCAGCTTTCCACTACATCATATGCAACATTAAATGGTGCATTAGAAAGTAACTCATACAACTATGTGAAAAAAGTCATATCTCCAGGAAGTAAAAAACAAAACATATGTTAAAGGGAGGCCATAAAAGTGATGTGAACAGAGTTTAAAAGTGATGTGAACAGAGTTTAAAACTACTTTGTATGAGGCCCTTCCAATAAAAAAAAAGGCATATATATATATATTTTTTTTTTTTTTTAACAAAGGAACTCTAGGGTGACGGATACCACTGTATGGCATCTGTTAGTGTATGTTTTTTGTATACATTAAACACTTGATGCAAACCCAGCCTTAATTTCTTCTGAAGATGGTCAGGCTACACTAAAATACAAGTAGACTTCTCGAGCAAACAAAAGCAGAAAGAACCAATACAAATAATGTGAATCCTATAAAGATAAATGTCAGTAGGTTAATTGCAGGTATGTAAAATAATGACAGTCTAAAAAGGTGAAATTATTAAGTACTTGGCACGTGTAAAATGTACATATGTATAGCCATGCCTGAGAAAATATGATATGTATACACTATTAAATTGCTTAGTATTACTGTATAGCATTCAGGTGAGGTGTCCTGAGAAACTCCTTATTGCTTTATAAGTGGCTCAGATCCCTACCCAACGACTCAAAGGACATGACAAATACAAGCTAGACACGAGGACTTTGTTACATCCTTAGCAACAGAAGTTTTGCTTAAAAAGCTGGCTATATAAATGATATCAGTAAGCAGATATTCCTTACAGCCATGCCAGTCTGTGTAATAGCTATCCCCTGCAATACTGGACTCCTTCATAGGGGATACCAACTTTAGAGCCACTGTACTTTCACAGAACTTCACTTAATAGAGAATGCTGTAATCAGCAAATTTCTAAATCACTTCATTTAAAAATATGCCTGCATCCACCTAAAAAATGCTTTAAAGGGTTATTCTCATTTTAGACAATGGGGGCATATCGCTAGGATATGCCCCCATTGTCTTATAGGTGCGGGTCCCACCGCTGGGACCCGCACCTATTTCCAGAACGGAGCCCCCGAAGTGAATGAGGGCGCACTGCGCATGCGCGCCCTCCATTCATTTCTATGGGGCCGCCGAAAATAGCTGAGCGCTGGCTCGGCTACTTCCGTCGGCTCCATAGAAATGAATGGGAGCGCACCGCGCATGCACGGCCCGGCTCCCATTCATTTCTATGAGCGGCAGCGGGGAGCTGTGCCTGGTGGTGGCCGGACCCCCGGAAACCTGGGGTCCTCCAGGCGCAGCGCTCCCCGCTCCGTTCTGGATATAGGTGCGGGTCCCAGCGGTGGGACCCGCACCTATAAGACAATGGGGGCATATCCTAGCGATATGCCCCCATTGTCTAAGATGAGAATACCCCTTTAAGTCATGGCCACTAAGGGTCTCACTTCCACCTAATTTGCAGTCCACTGCCTGTTGTCAGGTAAGATCAGTCCCTGGTAACAGAGACTCAGAAGACGGCTGAAAGGAAGTAGGGGGGGGGGGGTCAGAGCTAGCCGAGATCCTGAGCCTGATAAAACATCTGGTTCTAAACATGACAGGAGCCTCCTGCTTTTCTTTCAGTGTGATTTATTCCTCATCAGCTTTCTGAGCTACCTAGAAGAAAAAAAACAGTGGGAAGTAAGAGAAGTGAGGTCACTGCATACAGTTCTGGCAAAAGGGAGACCTCCACTGCTTCTGAGTGAAATGCATCTAGCTGTGCTGCTTAAACAGGAAATAATACGGCAGAAAGAGACTGTAGGTAAGCCCAAACATAACTGTGCCTTCCCAGGTATGATTGTACAGAGAAGCACAGCTATTTTTAATGTTTTTGAAAACTCAGGTTCGCTTTAACGCATCCATATATTTACATGGAAACAGGTGGTCTAAACCAGTCACCCTGGGTTTTGCAAATATGGACTGGATGAATCTGCTTCATTAATTTTGTGGAATGATTGTAATTACTAAAGCATTATTGGTTTCATATACAGTTTGTGAAAAACACGATGATTTTAGTGGCTTTTTCACATTGTTTTAGTTTTTTTATAGCCAGATGTTGCTTTAAAATCTGTTGCAATTTAAAATTCACTACATACAAAGACCTCTGGTGGCTTTGTTGGGTAGTGACTTTTTTGTTTTTTTAAATGCAGCATTTTCTGGGTATGACATTTTAACCACATGCTTTTTATATGAGAAACATACCAAAAATGGCACAAAAATGCAAATTGGATATAAAAAGGAGGTCTAAAAAAGCATGTTTTACATGCAATTTAAAATGGTAGAAAGTAAGACACTTAAGCCACATTCACAGTCGGTATTTGTAAGCCAAAACCAGGAGTGGAAGCTACAGAGAAATGTATAATGGAAAGATTTGTAACTCCTCTGTGTTCTGTACACAGTCCTGGTGAAAAATACTGACAGTGTGAAAGTGGCCTTAGGATGTAAATGACAGTTGCAGAGTTCTGTAAACATTGGATTTGCGTGCTGCAAAGTACATTCAGTTTTCTAACCTTTGTAATGCAGGAACATCCACTGTGATTCTGGCAGTAATGCTCATGCGAAAACCAGCCTGAATCTGCCGTCAAAAATCCACAGCGGACACAATTTTGCAATGTCTTAAATAGAACAACTTGGTCTTAACAAGTAAGTGATTCTCCACATACATTTCCTGAAGCCTACTGAGCCATCTGACAGTGATTGAAAAAATATGGAGTAATCCTTAAATACATATACTTATTTCATGCACATTTCACCACTGAATGTATGCATTACCACATTAATAGGATGTAGCTACCAATGACAAATGGGTCACAGAAATGACTTCATTCACAGTGTTTGTTCAAACTGGCATTAATATAGCACGTGCCATCTCAGCTCTTTAAAAAAAAAATAAAGTACAGTAAAAAAATGAAATGGAATTCTGATATCCTGAAATAGTGTACACTCACACAGCAAAGTGTGAACAAGTTTTAATATTTCCAAAGCAGAAGTTTCACTTAAAGAGGACTTTCACCACTCCTGACATGCCTATTTTATTAGCTTCATGGAGCACCTATTCTTATGGCTCTATGTTGCGTCATTCCTTTATTATTTCTACTAGAAGTTATGAATGAATTGCTAGCAGTCTGCAGTAAGGGTACAGAGGGGTGGTAACAAGTTGGAGGTGTTGGAGGTCTGACAATGGCAGCACTGAGTGGATATAGTCAGTCTAAGCAGGTACACACCTCCTACTGGTCACCACCCCTCTGTACCCTTACTGCAGACTGCTAGCAATTCATTCATAACTTCTAGTAGCAAATAATAAAGGAATGACGCAACATAGAGCCATAAGAATAGATGTTCCAGAATTGTTATTACATGGGGAATGCATGGAGCTATTAAAATAGGCAAGTCAGGAGTGGTGAAAGGTCCTCTTTAAGGACTTTGTTGGACAAGCCCATACATTACTTAGAGTTTGCACTATGTGCAGTCATAAATTGGTAAAAAGAAACCATAATGCAGATTTATGCACTTATGGACAAAGCACCAGAGTAACAAAATTTAGATTTTACACAACAGGTACTCATCCTAGCTATCAAGAATCATTCTCCTTTAAATCCAGTGAATGAGAATGTGGTCCTGAGATCTTTTTTTCTAAAAATTATACTGTTAAAATAATTTGTCTACAAAAGATTCCAGAGGTACATGTCGCTCACCTTAGAAATCAATCACAGTATCACAAGATTCACAGAGGACAGCTATACAGCACAGAGCTGTGGTATTTGTTAATGTCACCAATGTCAATTCAGTAAAAGTTTCATAAATAAGGAAGCCCAGTGTCAGGACCGGTTCCACAACTCTTCCTTGAGAAGACCATGTAGATGCTATCAAGCCTCTGACATACCACGTATTTATTGGATGTAGGCAACGACTGGCCTTACTGAAGTTCCAATTACTAGCTGCTGAATAAGTGTTCACAGTTTTGCAGAAAACAAGGTAGAAAGGATATGTGTATATGTACATGGTTAGGAAAGACCTTCACATTCTAAACACTAATCTAAGATCACCCGCTTGCAGCGTTAATTCTAAATGTATTGTTGTAAATCAAAACCTAAAGCACATTAAGGGTCCGTTCACATGTCTGCAAATTGCGAATCCGCAAAATACAGACACCGGCCATCTGTGTTCCGCATTTTGTGGACTGCGCATGGCCAGCACCAATAGAAATGCCTTTTCTTGTCCGTGGTTGTGACAAGAATAGGACATGTTCTATTTTTTTTTGTGGGCCGCGGAACGGAAGTGCGGATGACGACAGCACACTGTGCTTGGAAAGCTGCCGGAAGCCGCCAGTGCTCAGCAGAGCAATTGGAGCAGCATCTTGAACCAGTTGATCGGCGGGGATGCCAGGACTTTTCCAGGACAACCCCTTTTAACAAGTTCAAGACTGGGCCATTTATCTCCTCTCCCCCCTCCTTTTTTCATCTCTCATCCTGATAAAAAAAGCAAAACAAAAACGAAGTGCTTAGAGATAAAAACATGTTGATTATGTGAACAATTGTTTATGCAGATATATATATATATCTTTTATATCACATAAATTGATATTATTAAAGGCGTTATCGCACGACAAGAACTTATCCCTTGGGATGGGAAGTGTATGATTGGCAGGGGTCCGTCCTCTGGGCCCCCTGTCAATCACTAGAACAGGGGCAGCTTTCCTCAGTTTAAATTAAGTTGCAGCCACACGAGTATTTTCAGCTCCATTCAACTCAATGGGACTGCTGGAGACGGCTGAGCGCTCATATTTCTCCAGCTACCCCACTGAATGGAATAAAGAGGCGAATATGAATGTGCGCATGTCTCTCCTTTCAAACAGGCAAACACGGCCCTATTCTAGTGATTAGTAGGGGCCCAGCAGTTGGACCCCTTCCGATTAGACACTTAATATAATATGGGTAGGGGATAAATTGTTTTCATATGACAACTGCCTTAAAGGGAGTCTGTCACCTGTTTTTCACCAATATACCTGCCTCATAGAAGATTGCATACACATCCCATACATACCTGTGTGCACTTTGTGTCTGTATTCCATGTCCAGGAAAAGAACTTTTATTGTGCAGGAAAAGAGCTCCCAAGTGCCCAGCTCTGCTGCTGCTGCATGTGTTTAAAGCAAACCAGACTGAAGAGGGGAGGGCTGCTTTAGCTGCTCATATCTTGGGATTGGTAGCAGATAGAAAAAAATGGTTTTGAAAGCTGGCATTCCAACCTTTCAGATGATACCAGAATCACAGCATTATATCCACTATATCAGAAGATACACAGTAGCTGTTCAAAATCGAGTTGGGAGAGAAAGCTGGTTTTACTTTCACAGCCGGGCACTTTGGAGCTGTTTTCCTGCAGAATAAAAGCTTTTTCCTGGACATGTAATACAGACACACAGTGCACACAGGTATGTCTGGGATGTGTATTCAATCTTCTGTGGGGCAGTGCTCTTCGTTATATTGGTGAAAATCTCCCTTTAAACGATAATGTTGCATTTAAATGCTTGTTTCAGTGACTGAATCTGCGATTACTGCTATAATTGAATGCTCAAGAAAATATAAGGCATAGATGTCCAACCTGTGGCCCTCCAGCTGACACAAAACTACAGCTTCCATCATGCCTGGAACCTGCACCTGGATCAGGACATGCCAGGAGTTGTAGTTTTGCAACAACTGGAGGGCTACAGGTTGCATATCCCAGATGTAAAGTCAAAAATCACGCCTCAAGGGCGTTAGTCTCTGGTTTTGGAAAAATTACAAGACCCTGAAAGCATTGGATGCTTTCAATGTAAGTGACAATCCCATAAAGTCAGCTTTTTTAGTGACAAGGCAAGTTAATTTTAATTAAGTTAATTAAGAGGTTGTTTTTAAAAAATGTGTTAATGGAATTTAACAAAAACCCAAAACAAACGGTACCGCCGTTCTGATGCTTTCTGGGTCCCATTAGTCTATAATTCTAAGCCCCTCTTGACACACAGGAAATAACTGCGCAGCCAAACACTGGTCACAGTGATGACCAGCCTCATCCAGTGACTGGGTGAACGTCCACTTCCTGAGTGTCGAGAGGGACCCGGAAGTAGAGACCAGCAAGGACCTGCAAGGCGTCAGAATGGGAGTAGCAACAATCTTTTTTTTTTTTTTTTATGCTGCCGGGCAACCTTTTTAAGGGGCTTATTACATCACCAGGAACAATTGGTTAAATTCATGGGAAACAGTCTCATAACCACAAGTTTTTGTTAAAGGGGTTTTCCTGCCACAAACCTCCACTGGATCTGAATGATGGAACCCCACCCAATGGCAGTGAAGGATTTAAATGAATGAAGCTGCACTTGGCTTTTATTCTCAACTTCTATAGCGTTAGCAGAAAATTGTAGAAAGTACGACTGGCTGACGTATCATTCAGCCTCTTCCTCTGTGTGGTCCAACGTTTACCACCCGTCAAATACATCTTACAGATGAAAAGAATTATTTCTAAAGGCACAATACTGCGATATGAATTAAGCCGAGGGATGCTTGAATAGAAACATTTATTGCAGTTTTTCACGTGATTGACAGTATTCTTGGATCACTTCTTTCACAACATAGTAACAAAATAACATTGTTGATGCATCTAGGAAATTCTATTTTCCACTGCAGTGCGAGTTACAAGACGCACATCATTAAAGGGGTTATCCCATCTTCTGAAGTAGCACTGATCAGATTCCACATATCACGACATTTAACTTACCCAATATATGTAATTATCAATTTCTCCTACTTTCCTCTATATTTGTTATCTTTCCTGAGTTGTGTTTACCCATAGTCGTCATTGGTTACGGCCACCGCAGCAGTGGCCGCGCTTGCGCGGCGTTATCCTCTTTTTCCTTGTCGGCCGGCTGGGTACATTCGCGCATGCGCAGTCTCTCCCGTTCCGACCCCTCACTGCAGCTCCATTTAAACTAATTGAACTGCTCCCGGGCATTTGGAATAGCTTTCAGCAACACTGACAAAGCTGCTGTGGGACACTGCTAACAGCAGCACCAGGAGCACACTAGTAGAAGCAAGTGGCGCAGTGATATTTCTGGAGCGCGACTTTCCTGTACTGTCAGTCAAGCGTGATGGTACCGCCCCTGGCAGATACAGGAAGAGGAGACCTGTTGCGGTGGAAGGTTAGTGAAGAGCGCAGATGGGATAACCCCTTTAAACAAGACCTCCTCCGGATCCATACACCCACTGCAGATGCAGAACTGTAAATGTCTTCCTTGACAGTGAAACTATCATACTTCTATCACTTACAACTAGGATATTTTTAGCCATTATATAGGGAATACTCAAATAACTTCAGAACAGAGGATGTGTAAATGTTGTAACACTTGTCTTAAATTGGTTTCCAGCTGGAAAAAGTGGCAGCAGACTCAAACAAAACACAGGTACTCTCCTCACTTCTGCTTCTCCCGTTCCAAGGCTGCCTGGTTCTCCACCTCCTAGTCGTGTCCCGACACAGAAGACCGTGGTGATCTTCCTCAGTCAGTGATAGGCTGAGTATTGCCTGTGTGTCGAGAAAATACTAGGAAGTAGGGACTAGGGGGACCCAGGCAACATGGATCACTCAGTTTTAGGGTACATTCTGTGTTGTTGCAAAATGGCCGCCAGCTACTTAAACTACCCATCAGAAGTCTGAGATACACCCTTCTTCTGCATGGGATGCTTTCAGCAGTATCCTTCATTCTGTATTCCCTGCAACATCATGCCAGCATTGGTTCTGGGACTTCCTCAGAGGCTGCTGCGCTGCTGTTACTGCCCCCTTCTACTTCTTCTGACAGAGCCCAGGAACCAAACACTTAGAGGATTCTGCAGGAGGACAGTGCTGACCTTGCATCCGCACTTGTACATGCAGTAGCAGAAAGGAAGTGTCTCAGGCCATCAACAGATAGTCTAAGAAGCCGACTGCAATTTTATGACAACATAGAGGGAACTCTATTACAGCAGAGGGGTGAAAAAGGAGGGCACTAGGTAATGTATAAAACATTGCCTGACGACCAGGGGCTTACTTTAATATAGTCCTAGATCTTTACAACCACACAGTGTCATTTATATGTGCTCATGCATTAAGAGAGTCTATGGATATACTGCAGTGCAAACAAGCACAAGTTTATAAACTCCTTCCACAAGATCTCAGAGATAGAGTATTACAAAACTTACGCATCCTCTGTTCTGAAGCAAAATGGCCTTGTTTGTGTAACACGTAATGGGTTTCCTGGACTGCAAATTGTTAAATGTAGATTTACAACCTCTTAGACACAAACTAGTAAGAGAACAGAAAACACACCATACATCTGGTAACAAACAAGCAACGAAAACATATTTTAAATGAAAGTTGGAAATCTTAAGTACAATATTGATTCTTTTTGTAATTCACAAGTTTAGAAAAGCCTTCAATGTCTCCAATAACTATCCTACCAATAGCAAATCATCTCTGCCAATTAAACTATTTCAGTTCAGTTTGTAAGTAGTAAGCAGGTTTTAAGTTTAACCCACTTGTAACACATGGGCACTGATTAGCGGCACTGCACTCGACAATGGGACACGCTATTACAAATAACTTGGTCATAGACTTACAGATTATGATTTCAGAAATCAAGTTGTTGTATCTATTCATGTGCCACAAGGCAAAGTAGAATAATACTTCACACCCAAAGATGCTTGCATTTGGTCATTCCTACTTGGCAAAATATTGCAACAGAAGTAGACATGGCCAAGATAAGATGCCATTGATCGGTTTACAATGTCAACAGTTCTCTCGTTTGTAGAACACTCCCAAGTGGAAATCTGTAGTACTATAAAATGTATCAAACTATAAAAGTAGGCCATTTGTCAGTCAACTGGAAAGTTAACCAGTAAAACATTGTGTGCATGCTAGGCACGCAATAAAACTTTGCCTCTACAAGATTTCTGCCATATGAAAGGTAAAACATAAAACTTGTGCCCTTACCAAGATATAGTGTTAATAAAACCACAGAAAAACAAATAATCATAATATATATTAAAAAAACACTTTGCAAACATGTCTGGCAGTAGTTTGCTTCTCACAGGTGAAGCTAAACAATGCCTAAAGAAAAAATGTATAAAAATAGCAACTCTGGCAGTAAATCAGCAAACACCGGAGACTGGTTACATCAGGTAACAGCCTGTGGAGGTTGTACGAGGATCACCCTGTATAATGAAAGAACATGACAATGTTAGAACAACTTATCAGACAGTAATATCCATGCAAATAATGCATATGCCTATCCCAAAACTTTTCTATTCAAACTAAGTATCCAGCCTTTTATTTCATAAGCCTTACTTCAGCACAATAGGAGCACTGAATATTTTAGATACAGTCAAAATCTGGCCTCTGGGATGTGTAAAAGCATATCCCAGATAACTTTTCTCCAATAGCCAGCCAATTCTCAGACAATTGCTGTTAAAGGGATTATGCCTATAAAGACGTTTATACGTTCTGATAGTTCTCCCAGAGCATGTCCACAATACGCCTTTCTTATTGACATGATTTTGTTGATTCAGAAAATTGATATATATATATATATATGCAAATTACCTCAGAAAAGAGCCCAAGGGTCCTGTACATCTTAGTCACCTAGCACTGCAGCAACCTCAGGGAATGGACTGTGCATGCACCAGCTGTCTGCACACACTGCTCATGTGCAGCGTCCATCTGCACGCACAGGATTACGGAGCTTGTTCTCAGTGACGTTGGGGCTGCAAGGGGGGCAGTTTGTAATACAGGGAGGTGCTGGGCTCTTTTCGGAGGTAATTTGTATATATATACAAAATTAATTTTCTGAATCAACAAAATCATTCATGTCACTAACAAAGGAATATTGTGGACATGCTCTGGGAGAACTATCCAAACGTATAAACGTCTCTATAGGCATAATCCACCAGGATCCCTATAAAGCAGAGGTGCACAACCTGCGCCCATGTGGCTCTTGATACCATTTTGTGCAGCCCTTAACCATCTGGTAAGAGACATGTGTTTATGGTGGCTGCTCACATGTATTTTTTATGTTTTGTCCCATAAGATGGGAGTCCTGGAACTGTAACCAGACAGTTATGGTATGTACTGTACAATATGCCATAAATACAGTATTTCAATTGGTAATACTCAAGTTTTATTTTCGGCCCTTGGGACTGGCTCAGTCAACAAAGTGGCCCCCAACAAGAAATGGTTGTGGACGCCTGCTTTAAAGGCTATATACACCTTTGGGGCCAATTTTTTTTTATTATTGAATTATACTTATTTTGACCTAAAAAAAATCACTTTTTCAATTGGTCTTTATTAACAATATTTTTGTGTACAGAGCTGAGGTGCTCTACTAGCTGCCTGTGAATTTTTTGTCAATCTCAGGAGCAGACGAACTTATAAACACTAGTGTTGAGCGAGCACCTCTGTGCTCGTATGCTCAGGTGCTCTGGCCGAGCACTAGGGGTTGCTCGAGTGCTCGGCCGAGCACCCGAGCATAATGTTAGTCAATGGGACTAAACAGGTACCCCCCGCTCGGAAGAAGCTGTCTGGTTAATAGAAAAAGGTCAGAATCGCGACTTCTCTTTTACTTCTTTGACTCGTAATAGTATGCTAATTAACTGAATTTGTACACATTAGAGCTCAATGCGTACGCACTAGCATACAAATGCGTACGCATTAGCATACACATTCGTACGCATTAAACAAACGCGCGGGGAAGAGACTCGAGCATTGCGTTCGAGTACACTCAGTGTTCGGCTGAACACCGAGCGGACCCGAGCATGCTCGCTCAACACTAAACACTTATTATAGCTCAATCCTTATCTTATTGATAAGAATTTGGCTTAAAAAAGTGTTTATGACCTCTCAGTAGCTTACAGATAAGGGTAATTCGATGACCAGCACAAAGTGAAAGTACCAATCACACAGTTAGAAAAACAGTTAACCCCAGTGACTGAACAGCTCAATATTTTTAATACAGACCAATTAAAAATATGATTTTTTATGATTTTTAGGCAAAAATAAGCTAAATGCAAATCATAAAAAAAAAAAAAAAAAAAGACTCCAAAAGGTGTACATAGCCTTTAAAGTCTAACTGCCGTTTCACTACCAAAAATGAAATTCCTAACATATGTGATGCTGGGGCAGATATTCATGAAGCTGTATTTTTCTGTTAATTTTACCTTTCTGAGGTCTGTATTCAGCCCTTGGCAACCCTATTTCTCCGTGGCTCTATTTCAGCATCTTCGTAAGATGGCCTCTGCTGTTCTTCCTGTGGTGATGTTTGCCCTGTCCTTGAGGCCATCCTGTATTTCCCTCACTTCCCATAAACCTTTGCTCTCCTCACATGAACTAGCAAGATCAATCAGAACACATATAACCTCCCCCACTACCCCAGAGCAGTGTGTATCCTCTCACATACAGCTAACTAGAGACAAGCCCTGCAATTACATGAAATCAGTAAGCATTTGTTTTAGCCTCTTAATAGTCACTTGTCCCTCATTATCTTCCACACTGATGGGGGGGGGGGGGGCGTTCTGCTTTAGCTGCTCATATCTCTGGTTTGGTACCAGCTAGAAATATAGGCTTTATATTGTCTGAAAGCTGACATTTCAGGCTTTCAGAAAATACCAAAACATAACATGACATAAATCTGTTCGGTATAGGGAGAGATATCACTCAGATTCTCACAATTATTCCCGACTCGATTTCTAACAGTGATTTCTCCTCTGTTGCTTGGACTCATTTTGGTCTTGAATGAAAGCCAGGACTTTCAAACAAGCAAAGTTTCATGTTTCTAGCTGGTACCATTCAGGAGCCATCATCCTGTAAAGCAGCCTTCTCCCCTCCACTTTCTGCCTCAGCCCAGCACCAGGCTCTCATGGCTGAGCTGCTCCCCCCAGTACTGATCCGTCTTCTGTTATCAGATAGAGAAGACGACCTGTACATGGCAACATTCTGAGAAGAGGGCAGCTGAATAGGAAAGTATTAGGAAATTATACATCATATATTTTGTCGCTGTTACTACAATGTGCTGGCCCTGTAAGATGTCAGATGGGTGGCCAATGCCTCTGTGACCCTATACAAGATGAAAGTGGTATATAGACATATAAACTAGTTTACCTGCTGGTGAAATAGATCTTCCTCGCCAAACTCAGCTTCCTCATCCTCTCCATCCTCTTCTACAGTGGACTCGACAGTCTTTGTTACAGTTCTAACTGCTACTTCCTGATGAATTAATGCAAGGAAAGGGTTATAAAGTGAAATTGCTGGGTTCCGTTTGGATCCATATGGCAGCTGGGCGCCTTGTGAAGGCTCCCAGGACCACCATAGTGAACTGCCTGTTAAGCCCTGTCACAGGTCACATCTGAAATGTCTTAACTACTAAAATATAAATATATTTATCATGTGCTGTGAATACTGTAACAGGAAAACAGAAATGTCCATCCAATTTGCTTTGGTTTTCTTTCTAATCATCTCACCCACTCCAAAATATCGACTAACAAGTGAGCAAAGTCATACGAACCCAGAATGGTACCAATATTATTTTCTGGTACATAAACTTTGCTTTTCTTAGGGGAAAAATAAGCCCTTCCACAACTCTAAAAAGAAATATAAAAAAAGTTGTGTTCAAAAATTTACAAAACTATACAAATATGGTATTGCTGTAATCAAACTGACACCCAAGGTTAAAAAGGACCTTTCACCACTCCTGACATGCCTGTTTTAATAGCTTCATGCATTCCCCATGTAATAATTCTGGAACATCTATTCTTATGTCTGTATGTTGTGCCATTCCTTTATTATTTCTACTAGAAGTTATGAATGAATTGCTAGCAGTCTGCAGTAAGGATACAGAGAGGTGGTAACCAGTTGGGGGTGTTCCTGCACAGACTCACTCTATCCAATCAGTGCTGCCATTTTCAGACTGTGCAGGTACACCCCCCAACTGGTTACCACCCCTCTGTACCCTTACTGCAGACTGCTGGCGATTCATTCATAACTTCTAGTAGAAATAATAAAGGAATGGCACAACATACAGACATAAGAATAGATGCTCCAGAATTATTACATGGGGAATGCATGTGACTATTAAAACAGGCATCTCAGGAGCGGTGACTCTCTTTATCATGTCAATTTTAAAGCATAGTGAACGCCGTAAAAATAAAACCCAAAAACCGCTGTTTAAAAAAAACTCACCCCACAAAAATGTTTTCCCCCCTAGAGGATATTGTAAATTAAAGGGGTTGTCCGGGTTCAGAGCTGAACCCGTACATACCTTTCAATTCACCCAGGCAGCCCGCCTGAACAGGGCATCTGAGCATCCTATGCTCCGATGCCCTTCGCTAATTAGCGCAGGGCAAAGGAATTTAGCCCAGTTCCGGTGACGTACTGGGCTCTGCCAGGTGGAGGCTTCCGCCCGGCTGTGAGCCCGGTGACGTCATCGCCGCTGATGGGCGGGCTTTAGCACTGCCCTAGCCATTCAAACGGCTAGGGCAGCGCTAAAGCCGGCCCATTACGGACAGTGACGTCACCGAACTCACTGCCGGGCAGAAGCCTCCGCCTGGCAGTGAATGTTTATAAACAAAAGAGCCCTTGCCCTGCGCGATCCAGCGCAGGGCAAGGGAGGGCATCGGAAGCATGAGATGCTCCGATGCCCTGTTCAGGAGGGTTGCGGGAGTCAAAACCTGGGTATGTCCGGGTTCAGCTCTGAACCCGGACAACCCCTTTAAATGGTGCCATTAAAAAAATACAAGTTGCCCCACAAATAAAACAAGCCCTCCATATGTCTGAACAGAAAGTTCAGACTTTTTGAAGGCAGGGAGAAAATAAATAAAAATATTGACCATGGTGGTGGCCATGCTCGTGCCCAGCATGCTGTATGATAAGAACGTGGAAAGTTTATGATACCCTTTCACATAAAAGCTGCCTATACACGTTCACATTTTGAACAGGTTTTCTGATGCAGCATTTGAAACCCAAACCAGGTGTGGATCATAAAGAGATCAATACAAGAGAAAGCACAAGGCCAGGTTTCCACATCAAAACTGAGGGGGTCATTTATCAAACTTGTGTAAAGCAGAACTGGTTTAGTTACCCATAGCAACCAGATTCCGCCTTTCAGTTTCCAAAGGAGCTGTCCAAAGTGAAAGGTGGAACTGGCCATGGGTAACTAAGCCAGTTCTACTTTTTTATTTTTTTTTTTTTTTAAATGCGTTTTACCTCTGATGTGGTTTTTGAAGTGCATTTCATGTGTTTCTAATAAGCAGCACAAAATCAATGTGGAACCTGGCCTCACAAGCAGATTCCACCTGCTTTAAAGTATAACCGTATATTTTTGTGTAGGGACAGGGATAGAGAATATTTTTCTTATTACTTTAATTAGGGAAAAACCTTTATTTATTGGAGAAATTTAGGGCTGAAATGTCCCTTAGCAGCAATCTTTTTCAGAGCTGCTGCTAAGGGACATCACAGTGATGACTATGAAGACAGGCTGGGAGCTGACAGGCGTCTGCCCTCACTGCTCCCTCATATAGAGTCAATAAAGTCATAACTAGTGTACATATATATGAATATGCAAATCTTCCTTCCTGCTCACTGGCCAGCACTGTCAGTGATCTCTCCCCCTGTTCTCCCAGCATGCTGTGTGATTAAACAGCCGCCAGGAGGGATGGCAGGCAATGCACGGGGAAGCTCCTCTACTGTACATAGGGACTGTAATAGCTCTGAAAAAGATTGCTACTAAGGGACATTTCAGCCCTAGTTTTCCATTATAATTAAATTACATTAGAAAAAGGATCCCTCTCCCTACACATTAAAATATATATGACAGTTACAGCCTGAATCAGAAAACTGGAAAGTACAGTCTTATATAGTAATATGCTAAAAACACAAAAATATAATTCATGTGATATGGAGAAATTCTTTGGACTGACCTCCTCATCACTGTTCACCAGGGAGATTTTGATATTGCTGTCTGTACCCCAAGAACTCTGGTTTTTCCAGATCAGAACAGAAGGAGGGCTATGGGCGACCCCGGCATCAGCGCTGTATATCTGAGACAGAATTATTTACACTTTAGTTTTAGATGCACCCACTTTCAATCTGTCTAGACACTGAAGGCGACACCGACAAGGAAAACATCTACATATGCTTGTGGTTACCCTTGACTTAAAAAGCACAATCATGATTTCATTAATTTTTCAAGCAACCTGCCATTCAGAACTTGGTTCCAGTGGACCATTCCCTCCAAGTAAAACAGACTGGACATGTGTTAATCCAGAAGGCTGCCGCCACCACCAGCTAGCAGATCCCCATTCTGATACCTGAGCTCACGTGACCTCCTTTCACCCCAGCCAATGCATGCGTTACATTAAAGGGGTACTCTCATCTTGGACAATGGGGGCATATAGCTAGGATATGCCCCCATTGTCCTATAGGTGCGGGTCCCGCCGCTGGGACCCGCACCTATATCGAGAACGGGGCCCCCAAAGTGAAGAAGTGCGGGCCGCGCTTGCGATATGCCCCCATTGTCCAAGATGAGAATACCCCTTTAAACCAAATGTTTACCATGGAAACACACAGCCTTGCATGGAGCTGTAGTAACAGTTATAGGAAAAATTTAATAGATCTATTGCAAAATTGCTGAGTTCACATCAGCATTGTGTTTTCTGAATTTCTGTTGTGTCAGAGGAGCAGTAATATCTAAAATGATCCATTTAATCCCTATTTGTTTCAATGGGTTATTTTGAGCATCAGTTGTGTTCAGATTGTTAGTCTCTTCAGGGAGAAAATAACTGAAATGACTCAAAATACCCACTGAAACTAAGGGGCTGTTCAGACGGCAGTGATACTGCGGGTCCGCAATTTGCGGAACACACATCGCCGGCACCCCATAGAAGATGCCTATTCTTGTCCGCTGTTGCGGACAAGAATAGGACATGTTCTATATTTTCTCTGCAAGATTGTGAGCCGCCCATTGCGGAATAGATGCGGACCCATTCACACGGTCATGTGAATGGGCCCTTAAGGATGGTTTAATTTCTGTTCCTCTGACAACGTTCATGTGAACTTCGCCTTAGGTACATTGGGCAATTTGAAAAAAAAAAAAAAAAAAAAAGCTGGGAAAGGTGTATGCAATGCCTGTATATCATAGCTTGTTACCTTTTTAATTATCAGATATAGGTCTAAGTGTAGACAACTCTTGATAAAATGAAGGTATATATCCAGCATACATAAAATCCAATTTAAAAACATCCTCCTGGAGCAAAAGCTACCTCAAACCAATGCATTTCTACAAAAAGTTGTAGCATACCAGCATTTAGCCACCAGTCTTATTAAGCCCCTGCCCTGACAGTGGATCTGCTGAAGTTATGCAGAAGTGCCAGCCTCTACATACCTTCTGCAAAACCAGCGCCGCTTCTAAATGTAAGAAAGCCTCCTAGCCTAGGCGTAGAAATTCACAAATGAGATGCCTGCCCACTTTGTTAACCCTTGCATGAGCGGGTAATCGTAGATTGCGGCGCAAGCAATCTACGCCTGAAATATGCCTAATATAGGTGTATTTCAGGTTTATAAATTACCCCCTTGGTCTTTAGCCATGATTAATACTAAGTTTTGGTAGAAACAGGTTGGTTTTAGGTCACATTTGCTCCAGGAGGATGTTTTTAATTTGCAACTAATAAAGCTGGATTTTATACTCGCTGGACGTGTTATACCTACATTTGTGTTGTGGACACGACTTTTCACTTTCTGGTGAGCTGGCCTTCTAGCTCTGTCTCTATGATAGGCCTAAGTTGTGGGTATGAAACCTGCAAGTGTAGAACTTTTACTTTAGGAGGTATGGTGCTTATAACTTTATGCTTAGGTCACACTTTAAGTCACTAACAAACATTACAGTTTGATGCAAATCGTATAAAGGTGCCTGTGTGTATAAAGTGCTCAGGGTAATTTTGACAATGCACCAGGTGTCTGCTTTCTGAAAATAGATGGATATTGGGGGTTAATATGATTTCTTTTATTGTAAATTTGTCCATGTGATGAGTGCAAAATGTCTGAGAACCTCTGTCAGCAAAAGGGTTGTCACAGCTAGGACGCAAGTGCCAAGGTTTTGTTTTCTACTAAAAGGATAATATAGAAGAAAAGACCGTGCTGCTCTTTTATCCAGAGGCAATCAAGTTCACCATCAAACCGAGTCAACATCAATCGCTATAGCCACACATTGACTTTCCAGCAGGTTTTTTCCTTTATCAATTGAGACCCCCTATTTATGGTCAAGAAAGCACCGATGGTGAAGTACCACAGACGCAGAGATACGCTATTCACTTTAATATACTTATAAAAGTAAAAACATCAAAGGCACATCACAATGTCAGCGTTTCTCCCTCGTGTATCACCCGACCTAGGTTTCACTTTCGCTTCTTCAGGGGCTCCTAACCAACCCTCTTCCGGGTGTTTTATATACCCAGACTTAATTACAAGGAGAATCCCACTCATAGTAACATAGTTTATAAGGCCGAAAAAAGACATCTGTCCATCCAGTTCGGCCTGTTATCCTGCAAGTTGATCCAGAGGAAGGCAAAAAACCCCTGTGAGGTAGAAGCCAATATCTAGATTTACTAAACACTTTTCACATACTTACTTTTAAAAACTAAAAAGCACCCCACAATTTTCCATATCAAAATGCAAAAATCAAAACAATATATCATCACCAAAACCAAAATTGCTGTAGTAGTTCCCTATTGGATGAAACCGTATCACGTGATCGGAAGGAACGGTACAATGTATTCGATATAAAGAAAAAGTTTAAATAAAAAAAAAATAAAAAAAAAAAAATGGAAAAAAGGAACTTAAAAATGCAAAATAGGAGACTAAATAGATTTTAAGGATACATATGAGAGCTTTATTTTTTGTAAATCGTTGCTTGTGAAAATGTTTTGGAGATATTATTTTGATTTTTATATTTTGATATGGAAAATTGTGGGGTGGTTTTAGTTTTTAAAAATAAGTATGTGAAAAGTACTTCGTAAATCTAGAGTGGGATTCTCCTTGTAATTAAGCCTGGGTATATAAAACACCCGGAAGAGGGTTGGTTAGGAGCCCCCGAAGAAGTGAAAGCGAAACCTAGGTCGTGTGATACACGAGGGAGAAACGCTGACATTGTGATGTGCCTTTAATATACTTACAAAAGTAAAAACATCAAAGTGGATAGCATATCTCTGCGTCTGTGGTACTTCACCATCGGTGCTTCCTCGGTTTGCTTGTGAACTTGCCTTTGGATAAAAGAGCAGCGCAGTCTTTTCTTCTACATTGTCGGTTTATGGTGTAAATTGGAGCCACTTCACTAGAAGACCTGCAGCGCTCAAAGTGCGGACCGGTACTGGGGACAAATATACTAAATGGATAAGATGACGAGCATCCACTACTAATCAGAATCATTCCCTGCACCTAATCAGGACACTTGCCCATATGTGTACTGCCATTTGGATCTCACTTTCCTTAAGTTCTGGTGACTATGTAATGCGAGCCACAAACAAATGTTTAAGCTTTTTTTTTTTTTTTACAACACTAAGTTTTTATGTAAAATTGCAGTGAATGAAGGTGCTCATGAGTGCTGGATGATAATAACTTTCACTTAGTGATCCTTTGCTTCATTCGGGAGAAAATACAGATTACTTTGTCCAGAATGGATCGCTAGGTGAAAGGTATCATTACATTCAACTGAGCTACTACCTCTACAATGCATTCTGCCTGATTGAACCGTGAATTTCATGGTGTCAGGTTTCCATTTAATACAGGTTGTATTTGTGAAGTGTGAAAATTGTTCTTGCTGTGAAATGATCAAATATGCATTTACCTAGAAAAGAAAGCATATTTTTGATGTTGGACTGTGGGAAAGACAAGCAAGTAAACATGCAGCTTCAATGTTCATTCTGACACTAAGAAAAAATTTCTGGGCAAAAACGCCCTTAGAGTTTCAGCGAGATATATTCATTTTGAAATTTTACCTATTCCACTCCACAGAGCCATACAAAGATTACTCACCTTAACAGACTGTCCTGCTTTCAGCACATACTTGGCTGTGAATTTATATACTATTTCTTCTTGGTTTCCAATGCTCAACTTAAGTCTCCAGCTGCCCATAGCTTGATCCTGGAAGGAAAGTTTAAAACATTTATTCATCCATGTGAATCCAGTCTGTGCATACTGTCCTCACATCCAGTCCATCAGGATCTGCTGCTTCAAGAGCATAGACTGCAGCAGTTTTAGAAAACAGACCTGACTGACATTAAAGGGAATGAGTCAGAAGAAAATGACCTACTGTTTAAATCACATTTTATGTTAAACATTTTTTATGGAATTATGGTATTTTTTTCTGTATTTAATAAAACCCTAGAACCATGCAGCTTTTGCACTGACCAATAGGCCTAATATGTCAAGACTTCCTGTTCTGTACAGATAATGCGATGGCTACTGAAAAATCATCTTACAATAAGAGATAATCACCCTCTGTATAGATAAAACAGGATCCCTCATTCACAATAGGTATTATCTCCCGATCTACAGGTCACAGAGCATGCCTAGAAAGCTCTCCCATAGAAATCAATGTGTCCCCTCCTGTTCAATATATTGTAGGCCTAGTGGTCAGTGCAAAAACTGCATGATTTTAGGATTTTTTTTTAGCTTTATTTAAAGAATAGGTCATTTTCTGATGATACATTCACCAAGCCAATGCTGATGCAACAAAATATATTACAATAAGCAGAGATCCAGGGCACACACTTTTTAATGTTATATAATAAATCCAGACATAAATGACAACGTTTTGGCTATATAGACCATTTCTAAGTTGTATCTGGAATTAAAAATTTAAAACCGGCACTGGGAAAGCATCCCAAAGTGGTGCCGTCTGTTTACTTCTAGATATAACTTGAAAAAGGTCTGTACGACCAAACCAATGTCATTTATATCAGGATTTATTAGACAAAAAAGCTGGCTACACCAGAACATATGTCGCTTTGTTAACTGCATACATGAAAACTGCTGTATACTGAACAAAGAACCACTGTATAATCACAAATATAAAGGGTGTGCCTCAGATCTCTGCTTGTTGTATACGGTGGATCAAAGGCTCCTTCCAGAGGCACCCCATGTATAACAGAGCGTGGTTCCACCTACTTTGCTACTGTAGGATAATTGTTATAAGCCAAAGCTGTCACAACAAAAGCCATGAAGCCTATTTGAATCCAGCCTTATTACGTGGGGATCCACAAACCTCTGTGAAGAACATACAACCCATAGAATTTGAGGGTACATGAAGGGTTTATTAAAGAAGAACTCCCGCAAAAAATGTTATTCCATGTCCTGCTAGAAATGTACATGATGTAATCTGTAGTGAATGTCATTTTTTACCAGTGTCTGTATTTGTGAGTCATATCTCCCTGATGTTTCTCATCTGTGTCATGCGACTATGAATTAGACCCAACTCACACATTAACTTATGTGTTGACAGGAAGTCTAATTCTCTATGCATTCCTATGGGAGCCTCATAGGAATGAATAGAGCAGTGACTGGCTTCCTGCCCTGGGTCAGTTGGAGGTCAGGGAGTTGGTCACACGACCCAGCTACATTAAGAAGAGAGGGGATAACTCAGAATTTCAGCCTCTGATAAGAAAATGACATTCTCTATAGATTACATCATGCACCTTTCTAACAAAGAATAAAAATTTTTGCGGGAGTTCTTTAAGACTCTTTAAATGAACATTACATACACAAAAATCTGCTTTATAGCTACTACTAAAGGTAATCTCGTGACACCTTTCTGATTTCTCTCATTTTCAGGGCACAAATACTGATCAAACATGTTGCAGCTTTCATTTTCCCAGAGCAAAATTTGATCATGTAGTGATCTGAACAGTTGATGTAAGCACAGATAACTGCAAATATTGAAGCCAGTCAGGATGAGCTCAATACAGGAGGCAGAGCATGCAGTAAGTAATTGCTCCCTCATTTCAATAAGTATCATGCAATATAACATATCCACCTGTAGTGGATGGGTGTTTTGAAGCTGAATAGTCAGTTGTCCAAAAGGGAACCAGTCACATTGAACATGGTGTCGGAGCTGCAGGCCACATGCTATATAGAGCAGGAGGAGCAAAGCAGATTGATATATACGGAATAAGATTCAGTAAAAGTTGTAATTTATTCATTAAATTGCAGCTTATTCTGGGCTTGAAGACAAGGAGGCGATCCTATCAGTGACTGACAGCCTTCACTCTATGACTGTGTATACAGAGATTCTTGTCAGTCACTGATAGGCCCGCCACCTTGGCTTCAAAGCCCGGAATAAGCAAGAATTTAAATGTATAAACATAACAAGTAATACTGAATCTTTTCCCATAAAACTTTATATCAATCTGCTCAGCTCCTCCTGCTCTATAACATGTTGCCTGTAGCTTACATTGCATTTTCATGGTGACAGGTTCTCTAACTCGGATGATATTTACAGAAGGAAGAATGACACGAGACAATAATTACCTCATCAGAATTATTTTTTAGATGAATAAACTTTCCGTCCTGGTCAATCTCCTCTATAGTGAGGCTACCAGTTGCAGTGGACTGTTCAGACATATGGAACTTGCTACTACTGCTTCGTTCCCCAGCGCTGCTTGAACCATGAGGCAGTCTAGCCCAGCTAGCAGAAGACTGAACATTGCCGATTTCCTCACTTTCTCCGGCCTCTATGCGTTTTCTTTTGTTGCGAGACTGGCGAGTGGTAGCAGAGCTGCTGCTTGAAGTAGCTCGAGATACTGTGACACGAGACTGTGGGCTTGGTGACAATTTCAACCTTTAAAGCATTTAAGACAGTTATTTTAGTTAAATGAATAAAACTTATTTTTACTTCTATAGAGGCCAAACAACAATACTCCTGCAAAATCAGGTTTGTTGCCTTACTGTCTCTACCATCTTAAACAAGTAATAGTTTAAAGAGGTTTTCCTCAAATTCTAAAGTGATGGCAAATCATTAGGATATGTCATCACTTCTTGACCTCTGAGAATCTGGAGCATGAAGGGGATGCAGTGCTGATTTAGATCTATGCCCCTTCATTGGTTTTCCCTGCACAGCAGTGCCTTGGCCATCTGCTGTGCAGGAGACTGCAGCCAGCCCAATCGCTTGATCCCAATGAACATAATAGCATATACTAATAATATACCATCACTTTACAAGATGGGAAAATTCCTTTTACAACTGGCTGAGAAATGGATGATTGTACTTTTGTCCAATACCAATATCCAGACACAATCAAGCATAGTTTAATATAATTTGCAGCGGAGAGAAGGGGAAAAATAAAACCCCGACAGATCAAAATTTCAATTGTCTGTTTGCACAAAAATTGCGAGTATGGCCCTGCACAAACAACAAAAGAAATTCCTATGTGTTGAAGGCTCCGTTCGGGAGTAAAGTACTGTATAAAAAAAATAAATTAAAAAAAAAAAAAAAACAGATTCCCAAACGGAAACTGAATGGATCCCTATTGTAGTCAATGGAGTCAGTTCAACTTTGCTTGTGTCAGTTATGTGCTGAATTCGGCACTTATAAGGGATCAGAACAATGGAAATTACTAGTGGTGAGGGAAACTCACCCATAAAGGGTCATTTTGGTGACCTAACCTATTTTTCAAAAATCCAACTACAGGCCTACTGTACTCTATCATCCCTAACCTGATGTATTTCACCTTCCAATGGATGCCCTGTGCCTTTTTCTGCAACCTGTTAGCTCTCGATGCAGTCCTATATCATTTTAAACTGCCATAGCCACGGTGCCTGCCCACGTGACCAGAAACAGGGTCCTGAAACTACAATTCCTATAATCCTTTGCTGCACTGCAATGGTTTGATGCGTTCATGAGCACCTCAGCTCCGTAGTGGGCTGCTAGGAGTGCCATGTGACATGCATCCCAATGACTGTAGAGTTGGCGAGCTCATTCATTTCCCACTGTCCAGCAGCAGTGTCAAATAAACTTTTATTCTGCTGGGTACCGCTGCGGAAAGTGCATTAGTCTGCTTCACAGACCCTACACCTCTGAGTGACAGCTGTAGGTGTACTCAGAGGAAGGGGTTGTGAAGCACTTAATGCAGAGAGCACTTCATGGTGAAGCACCGGCCCACAGAATAAAAATTAATTTCACACTTCTGTAGATAATATAGGTATGATATAAAAAGGTAGGTTTTGTTCTGCTCTCCCAGACCCCTAATGAATGCTGTCAGCAGTTATGCATGTTCATTACTGCTCAGATTCCCGTTAAGATACAAAACTGTGTACTCACAAACAAAGCATTTATAGTTACCTCTCCTCTTCTCCTTCCAACAACTTGCGGTATGCATTTATCTCCATATCGAGGGCATACTTCACATCTAGCAATTCTTGATATTCTGTCAGCTGCCTCTGTATGTGGTCTCTCATGGCTGCAAGTTCTTTCTCCTTGTGGTCCAAAATTTTGCGGTATTTGTCACGTTCATTGGCCAGCGTTTCCTCCAGTTCACGGACACGAGCCTCTGATGCATGTAACTGAAATGCAGAACAAAACAAAAATGTCATTTTGTAAAGATTTTCTTTACTTGTTCTGAAATTTCCACCT
Source organism: Rhinella marina (assembly GCA_900303285.1). Classification (NCBI taxonomy): domain Eukaryota; kingdom Metazoa; phylum Chordata; class Amphibia; order Anura; family Bufonidae; genus Rhinella; species Rhinella marina. The sequence goes on from ONZH01025255.1 coordinate 46,134, forward strand.
GCACAAACACAGAAGTTCCTCGTTACTAATTAAACCAAACAATAAGTAATCATTGCATAATCAGCCCACTCAAGTCAATACTGTACCTGCTTCTGCAGACCTGTAAGTTGGTAAGCGAGCGCCTCCACCCTCATTCGTGCCTCACTCAGCTCTTCTCGCACTGCTTCTGCAGCCTGGTCAGTGTGATCAGTGGAACGCCTGATGTTATCCAGCTGCAAATAACAGACATACTTTCATTAAATAGAAAAGATCTGCAAAAGACAGGATAATGTTGAGATCACACCTGAATTGTGGATTCCATTTTACTGTTCTGTCATAGAAGGAGAAAAACAGAATTGAAGGTGTGACTGACATCAATGGCATATGACAAGCCCTTTTGACTTATAATGGGGTCTGTCTGGTTCAGCATGCTGCACTAATTTTAGTCATATCTAATGGAATCTGCGACACAGACATGTGAACAAAGCCTAACAGTAAGAGGTGATAAACAGCAAATGAAGGGAAAATTTGCCTCCCCCATAACATGTCACTGGAATCCTTACATTAAATTTCATATACGCTAAAATCCAACTTTGTAAAGATCTCCTACCACACTTGTTTCAGTGGAGTGGCAAAACAAACTCTCAACCCTTATGCTCTGCATCAATGGGTTTATTTTCAAGGATATTAGAAATAAAGCATGAAAAGGGTCAAAAACAGATCACCAAAGGAATAATTTTACATTACCTTTGCCTGGTAAGTGTGCTCCATCTCCTCCTTGTACAGTCTAACTTGCTCGTCATGCTGTTTTCGGAGTTCATCAAGGGCTTGTGCCAACTTGGATTCATATTCATATTTTTGGCCTTTATCTAATTCTACTAAACTGCGCTCGTGACGTTTCCTGGTCTCTCTGAACTCCTGAAATTTTTATAAAAGTAAAATCGGAACACGACTGTCAATTTTTACTGGGTATGTAGGAATAAAGCAAGCTGTTAGATTAGATACGACTACTGTACCTCTTCATATACATTCTTTCTGAAATCAAGGTCCTCTTGCAGACTCTGGCAACGATTCTCCAAGTCCACACGCATCAAAGTTTCATTTTCTAGCTGCCTCTTAGCAACAGCGTGAGCATCTTCGGCCTGAAGGAACAAAAAAAAACTTACCAAAATATACATAACTAACTAAAGGGGTTGTCCAAGATCATTAAAAATCTTTGACAACCCTAAGAATGTGTTAACCTCTTACTTAAGTGGTGCTCCCACAGCTGTTTGTTACAACACGACATGGGACCAATGTAGCCAATGTCTTTAGTGGTACAACACTGTTCTGCCATCACTGTGCACAACATTTTCTCTGTGACATACCTGCATTTAGCACTTCACTACTGCAGCCAATCACTGTCCTCATGCGTAGACCACCCAGGATAGTGATTAGCTGCAGTGGTCACGTACATGCATTCAAGGGTGGGTATATGGGTGACTAACTGGCAATTAGGCTAGAGTGAATCGACTTTCAAATCATAGATTTGTTCAAAAACTTTGAGGTTAATGCTGTTTCCTAAACCTCGTCTCGCCCAAAAAATAGGAATCTGATGTGGGCCTTGGTACTGAGGTACCAGCCAGAACCAAAGCCCAGTTCAGATTCCTATTTTAAAATTGTTTTTAAATAAGCAGATATGAACACATTAGTAATTCACCAAAGTCTCGCGCGACTTGGAGTGACACGAACTTTCGCTCAACGGAGCCAATACATCTTAATGCTGTACGGAAACAGAATTAACATCAAAGTTTAACGAATTGACTTTGGATCTATGATCTGAAGATGATTCGCTCAAGCCTACGGGCAATCAGATAGCCCATTGTGTTCGGTGATAACTATATAGCCATCATAGAAGACACAATTTACTATTTAACAATACAGTGCTGCCACCTGCTGGCCGTATTGGTATATTCCAGAAATAGCTATTAGAGCCTGCTAAAGGAACCAGGCTACTACTGTAACACAATCTCAGCCAGGGAATGCAGTTATGGCTGCACGCAGCTCCTGCGTCTGCACAGCTCGGACGCTGTAGTCACATATGAACACAGCATCTGAGGGGTTAAACACACGCGATCAGCCTTAGGACTGATCATGTACGTCTTCCCCGGGTCTCTGCTGTTTCAAACAGCACAAACCTGGTGGCTATGGCACCCACAGCGGGTGCCATCTTTAAATTGGCAACTCTCTTTCCTTCCTGGTAAAATCTGTCAGAGCTGCTCTGGACTCTCAGTCTGCAACCCATATTTAGCTTGAACAGGCGCTCAACCAAAATAAGAAAATTTTACATTAAAAGACAGATGAGCACAAAGTGATGAGATGAAGTAAGTCCTGACTAGCTGTGGTATGAAGTTACAACGGAGCAGGATATACCATTGCATATAATATAAGGCACCAATAATCATTGTAACCTAAGTGACCAATAGAGACCAAAGTGCAGGACTCAAAACCGGAGTTTGTGGGCACAGTTAGCCATTTATCCAGTCCTTTGAATATGAATAACGGACAGACACTTCTGGAGAAGAGCCTTGAGCATGAATGGCACCACAGAGAAGAGACCCCAGAAGTGCTGCCTAGAGCACAGCCCTCCCCAAGTACGGTAAGTGCTATTCCTACTATCCTTAGGCATCAGAAGATTTGACAGCAGCACTTTAACAATCACTGCAAGAGTTAGGAAGATTGTAAGTGTACCTTAGCGAGCTTAGCCTTCAGATCAGCAAAATCAGCTTCCAGATTACGTTTCTCTTCAAGGGCTGCAGTAAGTTCAGCCTCACTGCGGAAATGTAAGGCCTCCAGGTCTTTATTACGCTGCTGCGCCTGAAGCAGATCGGCATCTTTCTTCTTCAGTCTAGGTAAGAAGGAAGAAGTTATAGCATGAGGAAAAAAAAAACCCAAACAAACTGCACCAATAGTAATTTCTATTGGACGTGAAACACCAGAGCCCTTTGTCCACCAATTGTCTTACAATATATGTCCTCAGGGCAGCAAAAAATACAAACCTGCCAACGAAATGCAGGCTGCGCTTTACCACTTTGGGGATCAGGAATAGGGTGAAGGAGGTGGAGACACTCACAGGGTCCAGCTGTGATTGAACTGATGGGTAAGCTTTAGATGTACATTGAGGACTTTAATGATCATCTTGACAAATTGGAAAATAACAGTTCAGAGCACTGCTGGGCAATGAGAGACATCTTGACGCTATATACAGTGATTTTGGACTGGCTGCAGTAGCCATATGGAGCAGATGAAAACTTTCTAAACCATTCTAACAGAAACCAATCAATTACAAGACTGCCAGCCAATGTGACCACACTTTCCAGTGGCTGCTGTGGAACCCCGGTTGTGCTGGATAACACTACTAAACAGGTGCATACACTCCAAGCGTCCATCAAGAGCCAGGGGGCAGTAGTGTCCACCTGTCACTGTGGATCAACTTGTGTTTGGGTACCACAAAGTATAAAAAGGAATGTCACCAGCTACACTTAACTTTTTACATTTTAAAAGGCATGTGCAGCAGCAGCACTATAATCTATATATACATAAATAATTAATAAATCTAACTATGGAGGGGGGTTAATCCATCTCAACCATTACTCCTCTGTCAATCCCTTCACTAGCTCCCCCATTGCCCAGAGAATCCAGTACAAAACACTAACTATGACATACACCCCGCTAACTTCCCACACAGAAGCTCCGATCCGCACAAGACCTTCTACTATACTCTCTTATCTCCTCTTCCTACAAAGGCCTCCAAGCTTTCTCCTGTGCAGCCCCAGTACTCTGGAACTCTCTACCCCAACATATCAAACTCTTAGGCTAGGGCTACACTAGTCACAGCCAAGTTCGCTGAGTAGCCGTGATCCCATAGAAATGAATGGGATAGCCGTGGCAGTCATAAGAAATCCACCCATTCATTTCTATGGAATCACCACAACTCAACGATTCTGGCCGCGACCAGTGTTGCCGTGTAGCTAAAGCCTTACTGTGAAAAGGCTTCAGGAGAAACCTGAAAACCCACAACCTATTGTAACCCTGCTGCCACGATACTGCCATATGAGCAGCTGCTACCTTCCCCATCCCTTGTAGATTGGGTCCTCTATCCTTCTGTTTTTGCATTATGTATTTATACCCTTTATGTACATGCAATAAATAAAACGCTTTAATAATAAATTCTCTCTCAACTCTGTTATAGTACTAAATAGGTTGTCCAGTTTCACTAAGAAAGCAGACAACGCTGGGACATAACCTACCATAAAAAGCTGAGTAGTACTTACCTACCAGATCCAAAGCTGTCCGCAAGGATTATACAGCCATTCTGCTATGGATTCTCAAAGTAATCTTGCCTGATATGAGCCAGGGGGAAGAGGTACACTGAAAGGAGGGTGCCATCAAGGCTGGGCGGAGACAGAGTTTGGCTCATGAATAAATCAATCTCTAGCCAGATCAACAAAATGCTACTTTAAAGTAGAGCTGGGCGATATTTGGCCAAAAAAAAAAAAAAACTCGATTTTTTTTTTAAATTTCGGACGATTCACGATTTAAATCTCGATTTTCTTATGTTATTAAAAATATAAAAAAATAAATAAAAAAAAAACTACTACTACTGTGCCCCCATCAGACCCCACATCAGCCCACAGTAGTGCCCCCATCAGACCCCACATCAGCCCACAGTAGTGCCCCCATCAGACCCCCATCAGACCCCATCAGCCCACAGTAGTGCCCGCCCCATCAGACCCCCATCAGACCCCACATCAGCCCACAGTAGTAGTGCCCCATCAGACCTCAGCCCACAGTAGTGCCCCCATCAGACCCCACAGTAGTGCCCCCATCAGACCCCACATCAGCCCCATCAGACCTCAGACCTCAGCCCACAGCCCACAGTAGTGCCCCCATCAGACCTCAGATCAGCCCACAGTAGTGCCCCCATCAGACCCCATCAGCCCCACAGTAGTGCCCCCAGACCCCACCCCACAGTAGTGCCCCCAGACCTCAGATTAGCCCACAGTAGTGCCCCCTTTAGACCTCAGATTAGCCCACAGTAGTGCCCCCTTTAGACCTCAGAACAGCCCACTAGGCCACCATAAGAATAAAATTAAAAAATCACCTTACCTGTCCTGCGCCGCGGCTCCTCTCCAGGTCCGGCACTCATCTTCTTCTCCCGGCGCTGCACTGTCACCTGACTGCGTGCAGCGCCAGGTCAGAGTGCACGCAGTCAGGACAGTGCAGCGCGGCCCCGGAGAAGAAGAGGAGTGCCGGAGCCGCGGCGCAGGACAGGTGATAGATTTTTTTTATTTTATCTGGCGGGCGCCATTTTAGGAAAATCGAGTTCACAATTTTCCTAAAAAATAAAATCGTGATGCTTTCAATTGGCGAATTAATCCCTATTTTAAAGGGGTTATCCCATGACTAATGTAAAAAATGAAAACCAGGCATCATATAGTACATGAGAACCTCTTTCTAACAAAGCTAGAACCAGTCCCTGTACCTCACATGGATCCAGAGATCTCCACATTCATTGCTCTGCTAGATTTATATAGAGCTGGCAGCTCAAGGGGAGTGTCTTTTCTGCTGCAGTTAAGGGGGCGTGTCCATGCTCTTCCTATCACAGCTCAGGAGGCAGTTGAAGAATAAAACTGAGCATGTGCGGCCTTCTCAGTGAGCAGGTCAAAGAAATAATAAAAAGAACAAAAAGCAGGTGGTGCTTTACACTTACATTTTATTGAATAACTCTGTGGCTATGTTAAATATTTAATTACATACAATTACAAAAGTATTCAGATCCAGCTGCTGGTTTGAAAGCTGTACAATATTTTTCGTGGGACAACCCCTTTAAAGTAAATCTGCCTAATAGCACTTAGTACCTTATTTCCAGATGTGCCTTTGTTTCAGAAATATATGTTTTCTATCTTCTGAAAAGCCAGTTTATGTGGTATGTAAATGAGCCAGTAAGGTGCCCAGAGGGGCGTCACTCTTGCAGGAAGGAGCCCACCCACCCCTCCTACATCACCTTCAAGCCATAACCCCGCCCCCTTTTCCCTTCTCCCAGCATGAGGGCGGGCTTGGGCTCCTTCCTGCAAGAGTGACGCCCCTCTGGGCACCTTACTGGTTCATTTGCATACCAAATAAACTGGATTTTCAGAAGATAGAAAACATCTATTGCTGAAACAAAAGCACATCTGGAAATAAGGTACTAAGTGCTATTAGGCTATGGCTTTACTTCAATAGTGATTATCCTGAAAACTCTTTTACACTGCCCTCAGTAAAGTAGTTGGTCTGTCACTTATCTGCAGGACGCTGAGAATTTACAGTTTAAGGCCCCATTCACCTCTATGGAGCGGGGAGCGCCGCACGGAGCTGCGGCTCCGATGAAGCATGTCCTATACTTGTCCGCATGCACGGACAAGTATAGGCATTTTGAATGGGGTCGCCCAGCGTGTGTTCAGAGCGGTGCGGAACACACGCCGGGCGGCCCCTGTATTATTGCGGGCCTGCAATAATACGGTTGTGTTAATGGGGCCTAACACTAGCAGTGCCTGGCATAAGAAGAGGCTGGATGGCCCCTGCTCTGCTCGCCCACTGATGATTAACCATCCTTGTTTAGGGAGAAAATGATGGTTATCAGTGAGTGAGTGGGCAGGGAGTGCAGGAGCTCATGAATAGGCGGGATTCTGCCCGGCACACGCCGCCAGCATTATACAGTAACATCTCAGCGGCAGATAAGGGACTGTAGATTTCTGCCTCTGTCACTACATTTTGCTCCCCTCAGTAAACGCAGCATAACTGGCTCTTTTCATTAGCAGGCAGGAAAACAAAAAGGTTTATACAGATATTCTGACATGGCTTTTCCAAATTGCGTACACCAGTCTCAGACCCTTTTAGTAGAGTAAATAGTTTGTATGGTGAAACGTGCTGACTTCCTTTTGAGGGGATGTCCATAAAGGTCGGGTCCGTCACAGATTTTGGTGCAGAATTTAGAGCAGAAATATTGTGGGATTGTAAAAGGTGAAATCAGCGGCTGAGGTCCACAGTATAATTTACGTTACAGATCTAACATAAGAACCGCAGGTCCAACTATTTGTGGATTCACTGCAGTTTTCTATTGCGTGGGCGAGAAAGTCTTATCCACTTTACAGGTACTGTAATATGCTGCGGATTTTTCACATATCAATCTGCTGCATATGTGCCATAATGAAGATCAAAGTAGTGTGAGAATGGGGATTAAACAGCTATTAAAGTTCTGGGGACAAACCCTACTCCTGTGTACTAAACACTCATGTTACTGTATTAGGGCTCATGCACACGACCGTATGTATTTTGCGGTCCGCAAAAAATATGGATGATTTCTGTGTGCATTCCATGTTTTGCAGAACGGATCAGCTGGGCCCTAATAGAACAATCCTATCCTAGTCTGTAATGCGGACAATAATAGGACATGTTCTATTTTTTTGCTGAACAGAAAAACGGACATACAGAAACGGAATGCACATGGAGGACCTTCCGTTTTTTTTTTTTTTGCGGACCCATTCAAATGAATGGTTCCGCATACAGTCCGAAAATACGTTCGTGTGCATGAGCCCTTAAGGGTTATGTTCTGGGCACCTATTCATAGCGATGACTGTGAGCCAAGAAGAGGGTTTTGCTAAGAAAAATTCTTTCATGGTGGGAACATACTTCTTGATTAGGTGGCATTCACATGACCGCATCCGTTTTGCGTTCCACAAATTGCAGATCTGCAAAATACGGACGCCAGGCGTGTGCATTCCACATTTTGTGAATCAGCACGTCCCGACCTTTGTTAGAAATGTCCTATTCTTGTCTGCAAAACAGACAATAGGAACATGGGGTCAATTTAGTCGTGGAAGTGACACTTCCATCTGACTGGGGTATTTTTTTTAAAACAATATTCATAGTAAAATATTGTCCAGCACAGAGATAAAACTCCTGTATAGATGGTGATCCCACTGTGCTGTGAGTGAAAGTAGATGGCAGCTCTATTGTTCCCTTGATAGGTAAAGAGCACTATACTTAAAGGGAATAAGTGTCACTCCTCCCCCACCCCTCCCTGGCCACAGTGAATATGACAGAGACAAGCAAGTTAAAGAGTCAGAAATCCATCCACCGCTGGCACCCCGGATAGTCACAATGAACAGGGTCAGTGTTCTCCTCTTGGAATGGAACAGCAGACACGTAGGTACGTCAGACACTCTATAGGACAGCAAGAGAGAGTACAAGTGCACCGCTATCTCTGGCAGCCCTATAGAGTTGAAAAGAGCCACAGCACGCAAGTGTTTTCCGCTTCATGCAAGCGACGCTTGTCTGTATGCTGTCCGTTTTTACAATGGATAGCATCCAAACTCAACACTTCTGTTTTTCACACAGGTCCATTCAAGTCATTGGGTCGGTGAGAAACTGACAGCATATGGACGGCATCCATGTGTTGTTCACACACATACAAACCTGATGACATCTGTGTGGGGAACATGGAAGAAATGAAAGGGCAAGAAGGAATAATACAGGAATGGCACATCAGAATAGAATAGGTATTACATGGGGAATGCAAGTAGTTGCTAAAACAGGACCTGCCACATCTGCTATGTTTTAGGTCCTTTTTAAGCGGTGTTGCACTGTGCAGTGCTCCCAACCGAAAGCCTCTCTGTTCCATATCTTCTGGTCCTGTCCAATTATAAAGTCATACAGGTCATTGTAGATATTCCTATCCCTAGAGACCCTCTAATGCTACTCTTATATGTAGTCCTGGCGTCAATTAGAGGTCGGGTGCCAGGCTGCTCCTCCACAGGTTACCTGCAGCTAAATCTTTGATTGCACTCCACCGGAAAAGCTCTATGGAAGGGCCAGAAATTGATAGTGGATGGGATCTAAAGCAAAGCAGAGAAAATGTTGGCGAGATGGAGCTATGGGTCTGATGTCAGAAAGTCCCCGCATTCACTGAATGCAAGTTCCAGCCTGAACTACCGGACCTTGACAAAAAGATTCAGGCACTTCAAGTCCAAGACTGGCCAAACTGATACCCTTTCATCTTAGGCTACTTTCACATTAGCGTTATGGAATTCCGGTATTGAGTTCCGTCATAGGGGCTCAATACCGGAATAAAACGCTTCCGTTTTGTCCCCATTCATTGTCAATGGGGACAAAACTGAACTGAAGACAACGGAATGCTCCTGAAAGCATTCCGTTCAGTCTTCAGACCGGAGAACAAACCGCAACATGTTGCGGTTTGCTCTCCGTACTAGTTATCTGCACCTAAACGGATCCGGAATGACCCCCAATGCAAGTCAATGGGGACGGATCCGTTTGGTGTGGACACACTTGTAAACGGATCCGTCCTCCATTGACTTTCAATAGAGGTTATTCCGGATCCGTTTAAACGCTAATACAACCGGATCCGGAATTACGGATCCACAAGGTTGTATTACTCAGTACGGATCCGGCGGGTGAAGGGACCCGCCGGATCCGTACTAACGCTAGTGTGGAAGTAGCCTTAACTGCAGAGATTTGAATAAAGCCAAACTGGTAGAATCATCTGGTGAAAGAGGAATTTGTGAAAGGCCTGGAAGAAATCAAAAGCTTTTGAAGGGCAGCCTGGAGGAGTAGAGAGGAAAGTAGGAACTGGTCCTACTGGAAGTCAGCCTTCCTGAAATAAAAAAAAAAAAAATGACAGGACAACAGTAGGTTACCCTTCTAAGCCTCTACAGGGACAGGAACACTGAGGTTAAAAGGCCTCCTACCACCACTAATCAGTGTCTTTCCAATTACTACACCAGGATGAATTTTACGTACTAAAAATATTAAAGAGTACCTAAACATTCTTGTCATTTTTTCCAAAGTGCTCCTGCCTGTCCTCGTCGGTATTAAAGGTTGACCAAGTAGCTGCTCTGCAGATCTCGATCAGTGCCTCTGCCTAGCATGTTGCAATGGCGCTGGTGGAATTGGTTCTTTTCCTATACGATAGGGAAGTCACCGGGAATAGAATAACTCTCGAATTATCATTTTTAGCCATCTCTTCTGAGTACTATATAAAGAGATTAGGGCCCTGAAATTGAGATCTCTAGATATTTTAGTACTGCCCTTCTAACATCTAAGGTTTGGAATAGTTGACCCTTCTGGTTCCTAGGAGCAGCACACGGGATGTTGGGGCCTTTTGACCTCAGTTTCTGTCTGTACAGAGTCCTAGAAAGGAAACTTCCTGTGGTGCTGTCAAAGGGAACATACTGGATAAAGGGATTTGTTGGCATGGAAGAAAGGTACTGCCCTTCATGGACTTTTTGCTGTACCTGGACCTTAGATAGGTGCCGAATGCTTTCTTCCTCCAGCCATGCTGCCCCTTAAATGTATGTCCCTGTGGGAGGGGGTGGGTGATAATGCTGGCAGAGGTGAGGAAATAAATGGACGACTGACTGTTGGCAGGTGACTGTGCCACCTTTTCTTATAGGGAAGAGGAAAGGTTAGGGTCCCACTACACTCCCTGCCTGGGTCAACACTGTGGAGCTGGAATGGAGGGGATAAGCATGGCCAGTGTAGGTTATTTTTACATTATAATACCTTCCGCATACTTACGTTTTTGTTACTTCATCAAGATCCGATCGATACTTTCCCAACTCAATCTGTAGCCTTGCTCTGTCCCTTGCAGTTTCATCTAATACTTTTCGAGCATCAGCAAGTTCAGTTTCATATAGGAGCTTGATCCCACTAACCTGCAACACAGTAAAAACGGGCAGAATTAGTACCGAGCCACAGGTTCTAGTCACCCAGCATTTGTACAGGAGCAGACAAACCTGGATTTACCCAACTCAAAGAAACGCCACTGTCCTGGAACTTCTATATTTTGGATTAAAACTGAACTCAGTGATCCTTTTTAAAGGGAACCTGTCACCTCCAAAACACCCCCTGAACTAGAGTAAGCGTTGTATAGTGTAAGTGATGCTGAATCCGGTTATGTAAGTTTTATCTTCATACTCACTTCCATTCCGACGCTGTGCTCCCACAAACCAGGAGTAAAATATAGAAGAGTCCTTTTAATGTATTTTACTGCAGGTTTGTGGGAGCACAGCATCGGAATGGTAGGGAGTATGAAGATAAAAATTACATAACCAGACTCGACGTCACTTACACTATACACTGCTTACTCTAGTTCACGGGGTGTTTCAGAGCTGACAGGTTCCCTTTAAATATCACAAGATGTGTCATGTTTGCAGACTGCCTCATGTAGAATTAGAGGACTGGTCTCATGAAGCATAATCAGTGAGCTGGCATAGGGAATACGCCAACTGCCATTACCAATGACCATGGGTATAAAGGCAGATTTATCAATACTGTCTGAAAGAAAACCTGTCTGTTACCAATGACAACCAATCACAGCAAGGTTTTTAATAGAATATGAATGAAAGCTGTGCTTGGTTGCTATGAGTAACACTGTTTTAGACGGTTTCATAAAATCACCCGTAAAGTGCATAGAATTTGCATAGACATTGGGAAAAATTCAGAAAAACTGCAACTGTTGCCCATAGAAAACAATCACAGGAGAGCTTTCATTTTTCAAGAGCACTGTAAAATGAAAGAAGATGTGATAAGTTGCTATGGCAAACAGTTTTTTGTTAATTTTCATGAATATCTCCTATTGTGGTCACCAAGGTCGGCATACGAGGGGAGTTCTGTGGGATAAATGCATAGCGACGGGTACATGTTTGGCGCTGTTCACATTTCATTTCTTTTCCTTTAGGTTTGGCATATTTCACCAAGCGCCCTTCCAGGAATATTCTTCTGGTAGATATGCATGGGGCACAGGACCTTGCCTAGCATACAGTTATGTCTCTACATGTCATCACGCCTGGCCCTGCCAATGAAAGTGTGGAGAAGCAGCAGTTGCAGAGAGAGCAGAGCCTCTAGGTGTAATGGCAACGCCCTCATTGCTCCTAGAGGATCATTTGCATATAATAAAACCTCATCTTTCTCAGTAATGCAGGCACATATGAACATGGGACCAATGTCTTCAGCTGCCAAGTGCACATGTAACAGGTCAGCCAGTTTCATAGGTACAAATCTTTTATATTTTGGGGAAACCGTGAAAAAGCAATACAATTTCTTCATAGTTTTAGGCTTTTGTTTTTACATTGTTCACTTTGTGGTAAAAATGATGTTAACTTTATTCTGTGGGTCAGTATGACTATGGAAATACCAAATTAGAAAAATATATAACTATCTCTATATATAGCTATATACTCACTGACAAAAGCAGTTGTTGGAATTGAATGAAACCTTCTATGTGTGAGTGTAATGAAGATATATATTATATATATAAGTGATTACAATATTATAGCGAAAGGGTACATTTATTGGGGAAAACTGTAGAATTGGACGGAGGCTCTAGTACCCTGCTGGGCCACCGGGATACAAGATGAGATATGGTTGGGCATGAGGTATACAGGTTCCGTATGGTATTTTGTGGCACATTTGCCCACAGATGTTGCAGCCAGGCCTGTAGATCTTATACACCCATAGGTTGCCAAACCTGGCGTCCCAGCCGGTCCCAATAATGCTCGATTAACAATAAATCTGCCAACCAGGAAAAGCCAAGGAAGTGTTGGAGGCATTTCTGGGAAATCTTTGCAGTGGTGGGCAAGCATTATCCTTCTGAAAAATGCCAGTGGGATGCCCTGCCATGAGAGGCAACACAGGATGTCTTGCACATATTGCTGAGCAGTTAGTGTCCCTCATATCACTACCAGGGGTAAACAGCTGTTGTATGGGGGCCCCGCCCGCAGACTGGCCCAATGGGGGAGTGTTAGGGAGGGAAGAGGATAGAGAAACTCACCACGGCACTCTATGCCACAGGCATCATGTTGTCATCACCATGTAACCAGTAACATCCACTTTTTACAGGTCAGATGGCGACGAACTCAAAGGTCCAGAAGGATCTTGCTGCAGGAGACGTTTCCTGCTGTTTATACAGGTACATGCTTCATGCTGTATTAAGGTGAGGCACAGGGTCTTAGTACTTTAGTACCTCCACGTGCCTCATATTAATAGCAAGTGTCCCCACCATGTAACTCATATAATGGGCAACATGGGGTTAATGATCTTGTTACTTACTATTGATATGAGGCATACAGAGGTTCAGAAATTAATAACACTGTGAGCCTCACATTAAGGGTGCATTTACATGACCATATGCATTTTGCGGTCCACAAAACATGGATCCGAACAAAATAGAGGACGCCCATGTGACGTTCATGTTTGCATCTTTCTTTTTGGTGTGGGCCCGTTGTAACAAGACAAGAATAGGACATGTATCTTTTTTGCAGGACCATAGAACGGACATATGCGTTGTCATGATGGACAATGGGGCATATCGCTAGGATATGCCCCCATTGTCTTATAGGTTGCCCATAGCAACCAATAACAGCATGGCTTTCATTTTTGCCCGTAGCAACCAATCACAGCACAGCTTTTATTTTACTACAGTGCTTCTTACAATACTGTAGACTAGCATTGTCACAATACTAAAATTCAATACTAATTAAAAGTATTGCGATACTCTATACCATGCAAAAAAAAAAAAAAACTCCACAAAATACCCACACATTAACCTCAGGTTAAAGGTTTTATCCAATCCCTATAATGCCCGACCCCTCGTAAACATAATACTTAAAGGGTTTGTCTCATGATGGACAATGGGGGCTTATCGTTAGGATATGCCCCCATTGTCTTATAGGTGCTGGTCCCACCGCTGGGACCTGCATCTATATCGAGAACTGAGCCCTGCATGGTTGTGGCTGGAGGACTCCGGTCCGGCCACCCCCAAGAACTCTCCCGATAGAAATGAATGGGAGCGTACTGCTCATGATCGGCCACTGCACATGCACAGTGCGCTCTCCTTCACTTCGGGGGCTCCGTTCTGGATATAGGTGCGGGTCCTAGGGGTGGGCCCTGCAACTATAAGCAGGGCTGTGGAGTCGGAGTCGTTGACCATTTTGGTGGAGTCGGAATAAAATGGACCGACTCCTAAAATATATAATAAATTGGTACATTTAGTTCAGTGCAGTATTTGCTGAATATATTTTCATAAGAATTTGGGAAAATGATGAAATGTCCTATAAATGTCTGTTCTATTCCTGATCTAAGGATCTAGGCTTTTCGTTTATGTGTGCGGCCCTTCATGTAGATGCTCAGAAGTGAAACTCCTCTGCTACAGATCAGAGGAAAAAGGCACTGGGAAGGAATGGCTGCACTCCTCTCAGATCTGCTAGAGAGAACGGGATTAAAAAGGTTTTCTCACTAGTTACAAAGATTAGCTTTCAACATAAAGGGACAGTTAAAAGAAGACATTTTCTAAATACAGTGGTCAGTAGATTTTACTTTAGTCATGAACTATAGACAGTTCAGCAGGTCTCTCACTGTACACCGGTTTCTGCAGATCAGAAAGACTTATCTGATTGGCAGGAGTGACCTCAGTAAGCAAAATGTGTCAAGGGCTGAGAAGGATGGCTTTACCTGTAATTGTGTTAGAGATCACAATCTCCTGCTCTGTCAGAGTAAGTTAATATATGCTAATAACTGCTGGAGACCTCCCCCCCCCCCCCATGGCCTGAGGAGACATATTAAATGCAAACTACCTGTCAGCCAGTGAATCAATGTGTTGAGAATACCCCTTTAAGGCAAGTATTTCTTAGTATATCCAAACTTTCACTAAACTGTGCATAAATCACTTCTCCAGTGCATGTTCTCTCTTTCTGCTTTATGTTTTAGGTCTCTTTTACACCTGCGGTGTGGGGCTCCGGCAGGCTGTTCCGGTGGGTGAACAGCCCGCTGGATCCGTGCTGCCGCAGGTGCACGTGTGGGGCCAGAACTGCGCTCAGGCCCAATTCACTGTAATGGGAGCGGGCCGCGGATCCGGCCGCAGCATGGCAACCCCTGCTGAGAGGCGGCCGGAACAAAAATACAAGGGGTTGCCGTGCTGCGGCCGGATCCGCAGCCCGCCTCCATAACAGTGAATGGGGCCGGAGCGCAGTTCCGGCCCCACAAGTGAACCTGCGGCAGCACGGATCCGGCGGGCTGTTCACCCACCGGAACAGCCTGCCGGAGCCCCGCGCCGCAGGTGTGAAAGGGGCCTTAGTTTGCTTTTCCTCTGAGCTCATGTTTGGAGAGGTTAGCTGCACTGATGGCTTCTATATGCAAAACACCTAGGGCCTTATGTATGAAAACTGTCTAGGTGTAGAAGTTTCTTTGTTGCCCATAGAAACCAATTAGAGCTCCCCTTTCATTTCATATAGTGCTCTGGAGAAATGAAAGAGGAGCTCTGATTGGTTGCTATGGGCAACAAAGAAAGTCTTAGACCTAAACAGTTTTCATACATCAGGCCCTTAGTGAGCTGTATCCAGAGAAGCCTGATACTGAAAATTCAGAGTATAGATATCTAGTAACACATATATTATAGACTCTTTTTGTCATGACATATCTGTACTATTGATTTATGCAAAGTATGCTTAAAGTTATGACTTAAACATGTGCCATGTATGAGGGAGTCGGAGTCAGAGTCAGAGCTTTGGCTTACTGACTCCACAGCCCTGCCTTTAAGACAATGGGGGCATATCCTAGCTATATGCCCCCATTGTCCATCATGAGACAAACCCTTTAAGTATTATGTATACGAGGGGCCGGGCATTTATAGGGGTTGGATAAAACCTTTAACATGAGGTTAATGTGTGGGTATTTTGTGGAGTTTTTTTTTTGCATGGTATCGAGTATCGCAATACTTTAACTTAGTATTGAATTTGAGTATTGTGACAACGCTAGTCTACAGTATTGTAAGAAGCACTGTAGTAAAATAAAAGCTGTGCTGTGATTGGTTGCTACGGGCAAAAATGAAAGCCATGCTGTTATTGGTTGCTATGGGCAACAAGCAGTTTGTCTTTTAGACAGCACATGCAGGGAGATGAGAGACAGACTAAAATGCAGGGGAGATGTAAGATCCAAGAGACTCCAGGCACTCCCCAAACAGGTGCAAAGATGTTTCTTCTATGAATGGGTGGTAGCAGGTTTTGCAAAGTTTGGAGGCATGACCAAAGTGTTAGGGCAGCAATACACATTCAATAGCTGTAGGCCAAACATCTGTCTGTCCACACTCCCTCTCCGCCCCCCCCCATACACAGACATTCAGGTCGGCCGAATATGTATTTAATGGGGAGAAAGCTGCTGCCAAGAGTTTTCTCGCCGTACACATTAAAGGGTTATTCTCATTTTAGACAATGGGGGCATATCGCTAGGATATGCCCCCATTGTCTTATAGGTGCGGGTCCCACCGCTGGAACCTGCATCTATATCCAGAATGGAGCCCCCGAACCGAATGAGGGCGCACTGCGCATGCGCAGCCGCCCTCCATTCATTTCTATGGGGCCGCTGAAAATAGCCGAGCGCTGGCTCGACTACTTCCGTCGGCTCCATAGAAATGAATGGGAGCGGTGGCCGCTCTTGCGCGCTGCGCTCCCATTCATTTCTATGAGCACAGCGGGGAGCTGAGCCTGGTGGTGGCCGGACCCCCGTAAACCCGGGGTCTTCCAGGCGCAGCGCTCCCTGCTCCGTTCTGGATATAGGTGCAGGTCCCAGCAGTGGGACCCACACCTATCAGACAATGGGGGCATATCCTAGCGATAAGCCCCCATTGTCTAAGATGAGAATACCCCTTTAAAGGGTTATCTCAGACAATGGGGGCTTATCGCTAGGATATGCCCCCACTGTCTGATAGGTGTGGGTCCCACCTCTGGGACCTACCCCTAACACATAAA
This sequence comes from Rhinella marina, assembly GCA_900303285.1. Taxonomy (NCBI): domain Eukaryota; kingdom Metazoa; phylum Chordata; class Amphibia; order Anura; family Bufonidae; genus Rhinella; species Rhinella marina. The sequence continues at coordinate 62,951 of ONZH01025255.1, forward strand.
CAGAGCCTGGAGCCCTATTGATCTGCCCCCATTGTCTGAGATAGGAATATCCCTTTACTGTTGGCCAAACATGCCGAGAACAGCAGGTTCAGCCAACAATGCAATAATGTGTATTGGGAATATCAATGATTTAAAAAAAAAAATCTTATCGGGGTAAAGACAACAATGAGTATGTCTAGCTACGGAATAGCACTAGAAAATATTCATAGAGATAGACGTACACCAGGGCAATGCCGGCAATATACGCTGTACGCAGTCAGGACAGTGCAGCACTGGCCCGGGAAGCCAGAGGAGCGCCGGACCCGGAGCGGAGCCGCGGCACAGGACAGGTAAGAGGTTTTTATTTTATTGTTATGGGGCTGGGTGGGCTGATCTGAGGTCTGATGGGGGTCTGATGTGATGTCCTGAAATTTATGGGGGGGGTCTGATGAAAAATATTTTTTTCTCATTTTCCTACTCTAAAATCTGGGGGGGCGTCTTATCTTCGGGTGCGTCTTATAAAGCAAAAAAAAAAAAACGGTGTTTGTATATGTATATGTATGTATATATATATATATATATATATATATATATATATATATATATATATATACATATACACACACACACACATATACATACACACTTGCAAAGTATATAACCAAAGTAATAACTTTGGCTCATTGTACTCATTGTAATAATGTACGCTCTGTACAGTACCAGTCCTACTGACTCTTGACTTGTGGTTCTCCAACAAGGTAACACCCACACACTACCCGTGTTTCATAACAAGCTCTTCATGGGATGCAGTGGCTCTCCTGGCCTGCTTGATCACCAGATCTCTCCCCAAGGCCTCATGCACATGAATGTTGTTTGTCCCTTCTATGGGGCCGCATAAGATGCAGGCAGCACTCCACGTGCTGTCCACATCCGTTGCTCTGTTCTGTGGCCCTGCAAAAAAATAAATACAGAACATGTCCTGTCCTTAAGAATAGGCATTTCTATTATGGATGGCCGGTTCGGTTCCACAAATTACAGAACGCACACAGGTGGACCGCAAAACACGGCATGGTTGTGTGCATAAGGTCCAATCAAGAAGGGGCAACAGTGCTGTGACTTGCTAGCTTGCTACATCTCCCGGCATAATTAGGCTCCGGACACTTCCTAGATCACGTGCTGCACGCACACAATGATCATGTGATCCAAGCCTGGCTACAACCCATAATGCATGTGGGTAGCGCCTGCACAGTCAGGATGGGTGCAGTATACCGGGGAACGCAGCGCTGACTTCCTTAGCCAAAACCAGGTTCGGGTCAAAAAGACAGGACGAGAGCAAATCTTTCATGACCCCTCATCTCTGTGTAGCCTCCTCGGCTGGTTTTGGTTTACAATCACTGATCAGAACACTGAAGCCCCGATTTATCATTCCTTCACTCCAGAATTCTGGTGTCAAAAAGCCGCAAAATGGGGCTTTGGTGACTTTTTGCACTCGCGTGCCCAAAATTTTGCATGTTTTTTCATTTTTACAGCACTCATTCCAGATTTATCCTTGAGACTTTTTAATAAAAAGAGTCGCAGTCTCACTCCAGTAGGAGGATGGAGTAGGAAAACTGGAGTAGCTGTTCTAGACAAAAGTGGGTCCGCAAAACACGGATACGGGCTGTGTGCATTCCTAATTTTGCTGACCGCACATGGCAGGCACTATGATAGAAATGCCTATTCTTGGCCGTGGCTGCAGGCAAGAATAGGACGTGCTCCATTTTTTTTGTGGGGCTGCGGAACAGAACAACGGATACGGACAGCGCATGGTGTGCTGTCCACATCTTCTGTGGCCCCATTGAAATGAATGGCTCCGTACCCGTTACGCAAAATTGCAGAACGGATGCGGATCCATTGATACGGTCGTGTGAATGAGCCCTTAAGGATGAGACAAATTTATCAAGTAACATGATACATTTTGATAAATGAGGTATAAAGTACAACACAGACTCAAGGAAAGCGGACTCCATATATCCCCCTCATGATAAATATCCCCCCCGACTGTGTGAATAAGCCTAAGGCCAGCATCACATATCTCCAGCAGTACAGATTCCCTATGGCGTGAAGTAGAAAACCCCAGAGGAGAACTAAAGCTGGTTCTCTATCGGATCATTCATCTACGGGATGTCAAATAGCGCTGGACAGAAAAGTGCTGCACACTATCCGTGTATAGACGCCAGATCCGTGCACTATAGTGCTATGCACATATATCAGTTGTGTCCAGCTCCCCTCCTGAAGTAGCTGGCCGGACACATCAGATATATACGAAGTGGCCCTGAGACTGCGGCTACATGCTGAGGAACAATCACTGTATAGCAAACACAAGTTCACTCATCCCTACCGCTGATCTGAATGGGGTCCTAGAGCAAATTGCTAGTTACTGCAACCAAAGCTGCTTTTTTGTGATTCTGTGGTCGTGGCTGCTGCAGCTTGAGAGCTTTCCAATAAGCCCATCCAGTTCAATGGCTACACCAAAACCAATGCCTGCCGCAGGTATCACGGCCAAGATTTCCCCGTATACCAAACGCCTCCAATGGGGCGGACAGGTGATTTCACACAAGGTATACAGGACACTGCTCATCCTGAGCTGCCTAGTTCACAAATACAATGCCAGACCTGTTTCTGTGACATGACCTCAAGCACACGACTATGTATTTTTTGCAATTCGCAACATGCAGATCTGCAAAACACGGTGTGGCAAATGTTTTTCGGCGAATCCATTGACGTTTGAAGTCTGCATTTTGCAGCCAAAATTAGGACACACGGATGTGGTAAGCACGCACATCATTCATGTGCTTTCTTCAAAATGCAGACCGTGGACCCACTGGCGTCAATGGGTTCACAAAAAAGAAAAAAAAAAAAGACAGACATCATCCCGCTAAATACAGTATACAGTCCTGTGCATGAGGCCATTGTAATACATTAGGATAAAATACACTGAGCCAGAAACCGCTGTGTGTGAATGCAGCCAGAGCTGGGACACAACCCATACACTACAAGCCAGGGCGATCTAAAGCCCCACGTGACCCAATCCCCTACAAAGGCCAATGACAGGGAAGTCTATGGAGCACAGGGAAGTTCCCGGGCGTGGAGTCCGCACCCTGAGGGTCACACAGGTGGCGGGACTGACAGCACACAGATTGGGGCGGTGCCAGGGCAGGCATAACAAGTATCACATGTCATGACAGGTAGAAGGTGACATGCCACCACAGACCACCCGGCTCCTCATCTACCTGCAGAGCGGACAAAGGGGTCCCGGCCGCCCTTCACACTCACCTCCCGGGTAGTGACCTCCTCCTTCTCGGAAACCTTTAGCATCAGGCGGTCATTCTCCAGCTCCAGAGATCGCACCCGGTCTATGTACATGGCCAGGCGGTCATTGAGATGCCGCAGCTCTTCTTTCTCCTGCAATCGGGTGATACGCGTTGGGGAGAGCGGCGTGGAGGCTCCACGTGCAGGGGACTGTACCCCTGCAGGGGCCGAGCGGCTGGGGGTAGAGGTAGCCATGCTACAATTCGGGGAGTCCCGCTGAAGAATTAGTGAGCGCCTCTCGACTCGCCTTGCAGCTCCTTTCTCCTCAGGCAACGGTCACTTTTCATTGAATGGCGGGAGTAACTGATGCCAACCAATCGCAAGAGAGCCAGCTCGTGACGTCATTAGGAGCTTAGGATTCTGGCGTGGCCATGTCTAGTAGGGTAATCGCGTATCCACGCTGAAAGGCTTCTCCTAGTAAATGGCTGCGCCTATACAAGCCGTGCCGTACCATGTTCCAAGATGGCGGCCAAGCCAGAGACACATGGGAAATGTAGTTCCACATGGAATTCGGCCATTTTAGGCAGCAAGTCATCAGTTAAGTCAGTTGCTGCAGAAATATCATGTGTGTATATGTGTGTATATATATATATATATATATATATATATATATATATATATATATATATAATGTATAGGTATTCTCATGCATTAGTGAAAAAAATCCACAACAGAAATTGACCTCTGGTCTTTCCCTTTAGTGAGCAAGTAATTTTTTTTTTTCATTGTCGCATTCCAAAAGCTATAACTTTATTTCTGTCTATATAGCTGTATTAGGACTTGTTTTTTGCAGGACAAGTTTTAGTTTTTATGTTTAATTTTATTAGTTTTATAAGAATAAGAATTGCAACATGGGATCTTGCAGGATCCAAAAGTAACACTAATATACCACATTAATGAAATGCATAATGTACTACCACAATCTGCTGCTCATTAGTAGCACTTATTAGTCCCACAAGGGTACGTTAATATTCAATCTTCTGATCGCTTCTATAATATCCTGTACTTCTTACGTAGTACAGCAGTGCTCTAGACTAAAAAAAATACCTAGGAGCCATTGGCTCCTGAACTGAAAAATGTAGGATGCGCAATACCACGGATGCCGCCTGGCGTGTGTTCCACAATTTGCGGAACACAGAGCCGGGCACCCCTTTCAAAATGCCTATTCTTGTCCACTGTTGCGGACGTGTTCTGTGATTTCTTGCGGAGCCTCGGCAAGTTCGCACACCGCCCATTGAAGTGAATGTGGCCGCATCTATTCTGCAAAATTGCAGAATAGATGCGGGCGCATTCACACAGTCGTTTTTTTTTTATAATTTATTTACTAAGTATTACCCCCCTTAGGGGCTAGAACTCTTGTCCTATTCACCCTAATAGAGATCTATTTGCTTTGTGCACACGGCAGCAGGGAGCTTACCATGGCAGCCAGGACTTCAGTAGTGTCCTGGTTGCCATGGTAACCGATCGGAGCCCCACGATTACACTGCTGGGGCTCCGATCCAAACTGCCACTGCACCACCAATGAAGAGGGGGGAACCCTGTGGCCACTGCCACCAATGTTTATTATATTGGGGGGGGAGGGCGCACTGCGCCACCAATGCACATAACTATGTTAAATAAAAGTACAGGAGGTTGGTGCCGGCACAGAATCACATAGCCGGCACCCGACCTGTATATATTAGGGAGCTGCAATCAGCGGTACTTAACCCCTCAGGTACCGCTCCTGAGGGGTTAACTGCGGTGTATGGCAGCTCCCTATCATACAGGTCGCCTCCTATACTTTTATTAATCATAGTTATCATCATTGGTGGCGCAGTGCGCCCTCCCCTCCTCCGCCCCTCTTATTGGTGGCACAGTGCGCCCTCCCCTCTCACTCCCCATTGGTGGCAGCAGCATAGGGGGGGAGGGAGAGACTGCTTCCTTCTCCCCTGTGCTGCTGAGGGAACATGGAGCGCGCTGACAGCAGCGCGCACCATGTTCTCTGATACTAGGCTGCGCAGTAGTGCAGCCTAGTATCGGTAAATGCCGGGTCTAGGCACAAATGGCGACAAGACTAAAAAGTCTTGTCGCCGTTTGTAAATTCTAAGTCGCATTGGCGACCATTTTGGTCGCCATCTGGAGCACTGTACAGTGTATTATACTGTCAGTACGATATCGATAAGTACAATAAGGCTACACCTTTGGCCCCCAGCTTCCATGTGAATTCATTGGCATCCTGCAAAGAAAATCTGAGCTTCTGAGTGTTTCTGTTGGCTTCTGATCCGCGCCTCTGCTCCACAAAAGACAGGACATTTCCTATCTTTTGCTGTATTTTGTGTATAGCGAACCCATTAAAGCATACCTCCCAACTTTGCAAAGAGACAAAGAGGGACAAATTTTTTCAGCACTAGGCCACACCCCATAACTCCGCCCACTGTAAGCTAATCTCACCCAGCTCCCTTACTGCACGGGGATAATAAACACAGTGATGTCAGAGATAATAAACACAGTGATGTCACTGTGCAGGGATAATAAACACAGTGATATCACAGCACAGGGATAATAAACACAGTGATGTCACCGTACAGGGATAATAAACACAGTGATGTCACAGTACAGGGATAATAAACACAGTGATGTCACCGTACAGGGATAATAAACACAGTGATGCAGGGATAAATACAGTGCTGTCACAGTCCAGAGATAATAAACACAGTGATGTCACAGTCCAGAGATAATAAGCACAGTGATGTCACAGTACAGGGATAATAAACACAGTGATGTCAGAGTACAGGATAATAAACACAGTGATGTCACAGTCCAGAGATAATAAACACAATGATGTTACAGTACAGGGATAATAAACACAGTGATGTCACAGTACAGAGATAATACACCCCTTTCTGCCCCTCATAGAAAGTTAAAAAAAAATAAAAACCTTATACTTACCTTCTTAGTGGCAGCAGCATCACCAGCGGACATCAGCTTCTCTTGTCTGGAGGGGGCGGGGCCTATGCTGACTGACGGCCGTCCCCGTCCCCCGCCTAGACAAGAGGTACAGAATGCAGCAGGAGGTACGGAGAGCTGCAGGGGGGGACGAGAGGGAGGATGGAAGAAGCAGGCAGTCGATTCCGGCTGTCTGCTTCTTCATGTAACAGACAACTCTCTCTGCGTCCTAAAGACGCAGAGACAGCTGCCAGAGACCGGGACATACCTCCCCCGTGCCGGGACAGTGGGAAAGCCACTGCAATCCGGGACTGTCCCGCTGGATCCGGGACGGTTGGGAGGTATGCATTAAAGTCAATGGATCCACATCTGCAGTGCGGAGTTCATGTGGCCAAGCACCATGACCATACAGTTGTGTGAATGAACTGTAAATGAGAGGTGCAGGACAAACACACAAGTATGCAGACCAGAGAAAATACAGCCCAAACAGTACACACCCAGAGGTATAAATCAGGTGAACAGACTATGAAAGTCAGGAGACTCTGGAAATATGAGCCAGTCATGCCACACCTTCAGAAATATTGGCGATCCACCAAGACACTCTGTGGTAAAGGTCCATTTACATGAGACGAAGGACGTGTTCTTTCTCGACAATCTGCTGCTCGCTGTTGGAGGAGGCGGCTGCATTTACATGCATACTCCACAGCATGGAGAGGAGCGATCACTATGTGTCATATTTACACAGCACAATCTGCTACCAGTAAAAGATCAATTTTGTGCACGCACAAATGATTGGATTACCCAATGAATGAGTGTTTCGCTTGTTTATCGGGTGACCAGCGGTACATTTACACCGCCAGATAATGGCTAACAAGCATTCCCGTGAACGATTCTTGGCCCATGTAAAGGGCCCTTAAATTTCTCTGCATTTGAATCCTGAAACGGTTGTACAAGTTGTAGCTTTTAGTGGCATCCTTTTGAGTACACATAATTTATTGATTTTATAACTTTTATTAAAGAAGAACTCCCGCTAAAATTTTTATTCTCTGACCTGTTAGAAAGGTGCATGGTGTAATCTGTAGTAAATGTAATCTTCTCATCAGTTACTGTATTTGTGAGCTACTCCCTCTCTTCTAATTGTAGTTGTGTCATGTGACCAACTCTCTGATTTGCAACTGACACAGGACAGGAAGCCAGTTACTTCTCTATTCATTCCTATGAGACTCAGAGTGAGGCTCCCATAGGAATACATAGAGAAATAGACTTCCTGTACACACATAAGAGGCTGTGTCAGTTGGTGAGTATGATTGCTGGTCACATGACACAGATGAGAAGCATCAGGGAGATATAACTCACAAATTCAGACACTGGTAAGAAAATGACATTCACTACAGATTACATCATGTACCTTTCTAACAGGTCAGAGAAGAACATTTTTTGCAGGAGTTCTTCTTTAACTCCTTCCCAGGGAGATAGAAAAAAAGCAATACCGCCAAGTTTTTACCTTGTCATTTTTGCGGCGTTCACTTTGTAGCATAAATAACATGCTAAATGTTAACTTTTCTCTCTGGGTCAGTACGATTACAGCAATATATATAGTTTTACTACTTTTGCACAATAAAACACCCTTTTTTTCTTTTATCAAAAAAGCTTTTTGCCTTTGCGTATCTCAAGACCCATAGCTTTTTCTTAATTTTCATTCTACAGAGTTGTGTGAGGGCTTTATTTTTTTGCAGGACGAATTGTAGTTAATTGGTATCATTTTTGGGTACATAACACTTTTTGATCGCCTTTTGTTCAGTTTTTTTGTGGGGCAAATAAGCAATCAAAAGAGCAATTCTGGCATTGTTTTTTTTTAATCCGTACAGGATAAATTAGGTGAATTGTATAATGTGGGTCTTTAAACATGCAGCAAGGCCAAATATATGTAGAGGATTTTATGTTTGAAATTTTTTTTATTGAAAAGCATTTGTTAATAGAAATAAGTGTCAATTTTTTTAACTTGGAGATTTTTTTTGTTTCAAAAAGTGTTTTATTAAGTTATAAGACATAATAAATCAAGCAGAACAAGAGCAGTGTCCCACTGCATATGCCTCACGCAGGAGGCCATAAATAAGTAATGTACTTCGATACACGTCCCAAACAAAGAAAAAAGGGCAATCATATAAAACAAAACAAAAAAGAAAAGAAAAACACAAAACAACAGAATAACAGGTATTCCTATATTATTAAATATGAAATGATACCTTAAGTGGCTTTAAATACACTGATGATCAGAGGGTGCATTTAGATACAGTATCATCATCCCTTCCATTATATGAGAAAGAGCATCAATTCCCAGATACTATTATAAAAGTATATATTGTGTAGTGTGGAAAGAATGGGAGGAGGACAACCAAGGCTGCCATAACTTTAGGTAAGATTCGACTTTGTCCTCTAATGTTGCATTGATTTTCTCATATATAGCCATTCTATCCATTTTTTGAAGGACCTTAGTAAGATTAAGGACATTGGACCTCCATTTGGCCGCAACGTGTATACGGGCCGCTAAAAGGAGAAATTGGGCCAATTTAAAGGGAGCAAATTTCATTCTAATGGGTTTGTCACCCAAGAGGCACACAGACGGGGTGTTATGAAAAGTGCTGCCCAAGACATCAGATATAATAGAACATATGTTTGACCAAAAAGAGCTAATTTACGAAGAATGAATGTAATTTACGAAGGTATACAAGGGGAACTGGGATCGATAACGTCCTAAAAAGGTAAAGTAAACGAGGCAAAACAATCATTTTGATAGTGTTAATTCTATCCAACCAGGATAATAAATGCGTATCCCATTTATTCAAATCTGATCTGATCTCTCTATAGAGGGGGGTATAGTTTACCTTATAAATGTTAGCTAGATGAGAGGTGAGAAATATCCCCAAATAGGACAGTTTGCTAGTGCAGGTGTGGAAGCCAAATTCACGTTCGATTAGAGCTATGGTGTGGGGAGGGGTATTACAGTATAAGGTGTCTGATTTGGAGGGGTTGATTTTCAAGCCTGAGGCTTTAGAGAATTCTTGTAATAGTTGACAGAGACTAGGGAGGATGGAGGTAAATATTTTAGCGTCAATATTTAAAAGGGAAATAGGTCTGTAATTGGCTGGTGAGGGGATTTTTATTGGGTTTGGGAATTACCGTGATGAGGGCATCTAGGTATTCTTGTGGCATGGCGTTACCTTGCAGAATATGATTACAGTAGGATCTAATGTGAGGTATGAGTGAAGAAAAATTTTTAAAATAAAGGGCAGTTAGGCCATCAGGACCAGGTGCTTTACCTAATTTTAAGGAGTGAAGAGTCATCTCCACCTCCAATGTTGATACTTCTCTATTGAGCTGTTGAATAGCATCAGCAGTAAGCTTAGGTAAGTGAGCTTTAGATATGAAGGCATCGTTAAATTAAGGAGATGGGCTATGGTTTTGTTTATAGAGAGTCTGATAGAAGTCTGCAAAAGTATTATATATTCGATTTGGGTTACTGGTAACGTGTCCCTCTTGGGTTTGTATCTTGAGAATTCTATTTACATTGTGTTGGGATTTAAGTTTTCTAGCAAGAAGTTCATCAGGTTTGTTGGCTAGTTTATAATATTTTGCCTTGGTCCAACGAAGGGCTTTCTCGGTTCTATGTGACAGAACAGAATCCAATTGCAATTTAGTGGCCTTGATAGCCTGATGTAGTTATAGGGATGGATGTTGTTGATGGGCATGAACCAAGTTTGCTAGTTTAGATTCCAGAACAGTTTGGGCTTGAGTCCTGTCTTTTTTTCTTTTAGATGCGATGGCTATTAGCTTACCCCTTATATATGCCTTATGGGACAACCATATCCAGTGTGGGGAAGTATCCGCAGTGGTGTTGACAGTAAAGAAGTGGGTCAGTTCAGATGATATTTGTGATTGGATTGAGGGAGCAGATAACAGGGCTTCATTGAGACGCCAAGAAAAGGGAATTGAGTGTTTAGGTGCAAAGTCAAATACAGAAAACACCATATCATGGTCAGACCATGCGGATACAATATGTCTACTATATAGAAGAGTAGGAAGAGTAGTTGCTGAGGAAAGTATCATATCAATGCGGGTATGAGTATGAAGTGATGCAGAATAAAAAGTGTAGCCTCTAGCAGGGCCATTATGTTCCCCCCATGTGTCAGCTAGTGAAAGCAGGTGCATGGTATCATTAATAAGCTTCTTGTGTTCCCGGGAATGATGGGAGTCAGAAACGTGGGATCTATCAATAGTGGTATTAAATACAAAATTGAAGTCACCACACCAAATGAGGTAACGGTATTCAAGCAGTTCGATTCTCTCAGCTAGGGACTTAAAAAACTGAAGGGGGTGGTCATTAGGAGCATATGAGTTCACTAAACAAACGGGAATAACTTGAAGAACTCCTAAAATTATCAGGTATCTACCATTAGGATCAGCATAAGTTTGTTTTACCAGGAAAGGGAAGTTATTTCTAAAAAGGGTAACCACACCTTTTGTCTTGGACATATGAGATTCTGCATAAAAAGTGGAGTAGCGGGGATGAATGTAGTCAGGGGAGGATGTGGTGGAGAAGTGCGACTCCTGCAGGCAGACAATATCCGGGTTATGCTTTAGGTAGTCAATGAATGCCTTTTTGCGTTTAAGGGGCGAATTAAAACCCCTGACATTATGTGATATTACACGACACATAATGAAAGTCGGATAGTGTGTGCATATGATACTACAAAAGACCACAGTCCCACCCCCCCGTAAAGAGCCATCTGATCCACAATGTTAAAAAATGGTGAGGTATAGGGGAGAATACCACAATATATAATTAAGTACAACAGTTAAACAGCAACTGGATAAACTGTTAGAACATGTGAGAATAACAGTAATTCTGGATTGGGAGTACCACAAATGTGGCCCCCCAGACCAGGGTATCGGAGGCAACATGGTAATCCTTCCACTGAAAGGCCTACAAAGTAGTCGGCCTAGACTGACCAAAAAGTACTACAATGTGTTACATTCAGGCAAAAAACATAAAAGTTCAGGATGGTCCCAATAAGAGGGGATCTCCTCTTCAAAAATAGGGGATCGCCTGAGTGATATACAGAATGTTCCTACCCGACCAGGAACAAGTGACATCCAGGAGAAAAAGTCAGGAAACATGGTCAGGTCTTTGGGCCTGTCCTGGTATTCTGCAACGAACGTGAGGTGGTGGACCATGATCTAGCTGGTCTCGGGGTCCTCGGAGGTAGAGGTGCTGATGCTTGTGAAGGAATTCCCGCTTTATCCAAAGCTTCTTTACCTTCTTCCAGGGAGCGAGATGTATAGGTCCTTGAGTTATATGAGAAGGTCAAAAAAAAAGGGAAGCCCCAGCAGTAGCGCACCTGGGCTTGTTGGAGAGCTAGGGTGATGGGTTTCATGGCTCTGCAGCGCCCCAACGTAGAGGGAGCTAAGTCAGAGTATAGGCATGCTGTTGGTGGTAAGCCCGGTAATATAGACAAGTTACGTGCTGCTGCCAAAATTAAATCTCGTGCTTCCGGATAATGCAATTTCAATACTATATCTCTTGGTATGTCAGGATTTCTCGGAGCGCCAAGAGCCCTGTGAATTCTATCGATACGGGAAATTGAGTCATCTTGATGGGGAAGTAAAGCCTTGAATAAGTCTGTTGCTAGTTGGTGCAATTAAGCCACAGTTTCTGGGACCCCTCTTATACGAAGATTCGCTCTTCTGGAGCGATTCTCCAGATCCTCAATTTTCAATTCTAGAGCCTCTAATTGAGTTGAATGGTTATCGATATCCTGCCTGTCTGTAGTTAAGGCGTCCACCATGCTTTCGGCCTTGGCCTCCACGTCCACCACTCTCTGGCCCAAATCTTGGAGTTGGCGGGAAAATTCAGCGACCGCTTGGGCTAGTTCATCTTTGAACATTTGCCTAATGTTTTGATAGAGGTTTCGAGGAGGCAAAGCAGGAGGGGAATAGGAGTAGATGAAGGAAATCCGGGAGTGCTGCGACTAGTGTCTTCCTGATCTGCCGTGGCGGGCGGAGCCGCCATCTTGGAAGATGCCTGTGAAGCGAAGATGGCCGGGATAGATTGAGATATCGGCTGGGATGGTGGGGCAGTGCCCGATTTTTTGGACTTGGTCATCTTCCCCAATCGATAGGCACAGTGTTCAGTGCTTGTGGAGCTGCAAAGCAGCGCTAAGTCGACCTTGTATCAGCGGCGGTCACGGAGCTCACTCAGCGCACATCCGCCTTGTCGAGCTTTGCGCATGCGCCTCAACTTGGAGATTTTTTAAAATAAAACTTTACTTCACTTTTATTTTTAGCACTTATTAGTCCCACAAGGGGACTATAACATTTAATCTTCTGATCGCTTCTATACTATTCTGTACTACTTATGTAGTACAGTGTATTATACTGTCAGTACGATATTGGCTAGTACTATCAGGCCGCACCTCTGGCCCCCAGCTTCCATGTGAATTCATTGGCATCCCACGATTGTGGCGGTGGCAATGTCTGAGAGAGGGAACCCCTTTCCTCTGAAATCGCTTAGATGCTGTGGTCACTATTGACAGCGGGTTAAACAGCGGAAATGTGCGTTCTGCTGATCCAGACAGTTAGAGCAGGAGCCTGGCAGGAGTCAATCTTAAGGCTGGACAATCCTTTTAAGGCTATGTCCACATGTGACTCAAAATACAGTGGAAAAGTAAAAACACATTAGGATACTTTCACATCTGTATTTTCCTTTCCAGTTTTGAGATTCGGCACAGGTTCTCAAAACCAGAGAAAAACGCTTCAGTTTTAACCCCATTTATTGTCAGTGGGACAAAACTGAACAAACCGGAACAGAGCGCACCAGAATGCAAGCAGCATTTTTGTGTGCGGCATGGGAAACTGAAGATGTAAATCAATAGTGCTGGATACACTCGTATAAATCATACGAGTGTATTACTGTACAGCGGCTGCGCACTGTGTCATAGCAATGAATTATGCTGTGCGCGAGCACTCAGCAGGCCGGGTTTTCACGGATTGTGGTCTGTGAAAATCCACATATGTGTGAATGAGGCCTCATTCATAAATCAATCATATATCCTGTGAACGTTAGGCCTTAGGCTAGGGCTACAGGACGACATGTGTCACACTAGATTTTGTTGCACCAATGTTGCGCGACAATTTTATATGATAGTCTATGGTGTCAAATTGCGACATGCTGTAACTGCAACACGACAGTAGCAAAAAATCCATCCAAGATGGATTTTTCTGCGACTGTCGCAGTCGCACCATGTCGCAGTGTGACACCATAGACTATCATTATAAAAATTGTCGCGCAACATTGGTGCAACATCAATGTCGCGTGACACATGTTGCAGTGTAGTTGTGCCCTATGTGTCAGGCAACACAAGTCGTCAAGTAGAACTAGCCCTATTCACACGTCAGTGTTCGGTCAGTGATTTCCATCAGTGATTTTTAGCCAAAACCAAGTGCAGCTCTAAACACAAAACAGGGGCAGGTCTTTCCTTTGTACCTTATGTCTGTGGAGGCTCCAATCCTGGTTTAGGCTCACAATCACTGATGGAAATCACTGACCAAACACTGACATGTGAATGAGGGTTTACGCTCTGCAATGGCGATAGATCACAGTTCAGTATTATACATTATAACTGCCAATGGGTGTTTTCTGAAGTTGCCTTTTTGTGGTGTTTTTTGTGCCATTCTTTACATTATTGACAAGATTAATGAAACTGTCTAAAAAAAAGTTCTGTTGCCCATAACAACAAATCACAACACATCTTTCAATATTGAAAAATGAAAATTGGCTTTTTGATTGATTGCTATGGGCTACAAAGTTTTTCTTTTAGACAGTTTCATACATCTCTGCTGTGTTTTTTTGTGCATTGTTATTACAAGGAGAATGCAAAGAGTTATTAAAACAGACATAGAAGAGTTCTCAGGTCATTTTCGTTACATTAAAGGGGTTATTTAGGTAAAATTAATTGGCGGGGGTTCCGAGTCCTGGTATCCCCGCCGATCAGCTACACTCACCGGAGCTCTGGTGAGCACAGCGCTGCACATTGTATAGTGGCCGTGCTTAGTATTGCAGCCAAAGCCCTTCACTTCAATTGGGCTGAGCTGCAACTAGGCCTGGAGCCTGATGTACTGTGACATCAAATGGTCTAGGAAGATGCAGTGCTCACTCAGTGTCGGCCTCTTCTAACTGCTGATCAGAGTATAGGTCGTCAATATAAATTCCCGGATAACCCATTAAATTGCCTATTACAATCTATGGAGAAAAATGCCATGCCTAGAGTCTGGTCTATTTTGAAACAATGGGGGTCATTTACTAAATGTGTGCGCCAGTTTTCTGGTGTACAAAAATCACAAAAGTGAGATATTAGCAAAAATGGGGGAGGGGCCACAGGACATTGACATTTACTATAATTTAAGCCTGAAAACTAGCGTAAATTATCACGGGATTCTACTCTGGCTCTTAGCTAGCGTAGGTTGACGTTTCTGGCACATGGACATCACAACATTTGTTTGTGTTTTTCATGCAGATTTATCATTTTCTATGGCGAACACAAAAGATAGAACATACTGCATTCTTTTATACATACCTTGCGTGAGAAAAAAAATGTCAATGTACGTAAACCCTCTGATTTTAATCGGTCAGTTATTACCGTTTTGTGGACAAGGATAGGACATTTCTGCAGAAAAAAACATGGCGACAGTCATTTGGCTGGGATCCATCTTTTGCAGATCGCAAAAATGGATACGGTCGTGTGCAGAAGCCTTAACGTGTGAAACTCACTCATCTGCATTAGCCCTAAGGGTACAGCCACAGTTTCTGTTTTTAATGCAGTTTTTGAAGCCAAAACCAGGAGTAGATTTTTACAAAATAAGAGGAGCGATTATATCTGTCCTTTTACTTTCTCTGCTTTTATGATCCACTCCTGTTTTTGGCTTCCAAAACTGCATCAGGAAACCTGGCCATGTGGCTAATGTCCTTTTACATGGACAGATGTTTCAGAAATGATTGGTAAAGAAGCAAAGGTTCCCGATAATTGCCTGATCGGCAGCGATTAGGGCTGTATTTACATGCTACAGTCACCTCCACTGTATGGGGACAAATGATTGCGCACATTTCATGCAGAAAAACAGCTGCGTAATACAGTACCAGCAAGGTGTACGAGCAGGGGTGCACCTAGCCTTTCTGCTGCCTGAGGCGAAAACTGAAACGGTGCCCCCCCCTCTCCAATACCAATTTCTTAACCTAACCCCTTCCCTTCTGCCCAAGGCTCTTCGGCTGCCCCTCTCTTGCCCCTGCCTGGTGCTGCCTGAGGCCTCACCTGGTCTCATTGGTGGTGCACCCATGTGTACGAGATTAGACAAATCTCACGAACACTTTGCTTTTTTCTTAGGTGCAATTGTTGTGTTTTTCTTGTGCAGATCTAAACCAGAAACTGCACAAAAAATGCAATAAATAGTGGAGATTTATGGATACCTGCACTGTGAGCAGGTCCCCTGGGCCATCTATACACGTTGCGGAATTCCGTGCAGAAAATTGTAGTGTATTATAGTACCAGCAAAGTGTATGAGATTACACAAATCTCATGTACACTTTGCGTATTTTTTCCATGCAAAAATTGACCTGCTGTGCGGATTTCAAAATAAAGAGAATGTCAATTATGTTTGTGGTTTTAACTGCGGAAGGGTGAGATCTGTGGCAAAACCGCATCAAATTAGACTTCACAGATTTTGGTGTCGATATGCTGCAGAAACGCACATAAATCTGCACTGACCTTATGTGCGTTCACCCGCTATGAAATCCGCATTATAAATTAACATGCTGCAGATTACAAATTCGCAATACCACATCTTTTCTAAGCGTGTGGATGACAATTCTGATATTCTCTCTCACTTTGCTGGCACTGTACAACGCATTGGATTTCCCGCATGAAAATCCACAACGGCAAATCCGCAGCTAATCAGTCACGTGTGAATCCATCCTTATGCCAGACACAAACAAGCAAGTTGAATGTGATAAACCCGCAATGTGTGTCAGTGAGAGGCCCCTTTCTGGCCTCCCTTCCTCTGACAGGATCTCACAGCATTAGGGCTCATGAACATGAACGTGTGCTGTCAGTGCCCGTGCTGTGGACCATGGTACTGACAGCCACATCGCACGGGCACTGACAGTGGGGCCGCCGCATTCGGATTGCAGACCCATTCACTTGGGCGTCCACGATCTGCATCCGACGGTCTGCACCGCAAAAAAAGTAGTGCATGCGCTACTTTTTTGTGGTGTGGAGGCACAGCCAGAAACACCACGGAAGCACTCCGTAGTGCTTCCGTAGTGTTCCGATCCGTGCCTCCGTCCCGCATCTCCGGAATTGCAGACCCATTGAAGTGAATGGGTCCGCGATGCGGGCTGCACATGGCCGGTGCCCATGTATTGTGGGCACCGGCCATGTGCAGATATGAGCATTTTTGCAAATGGAGCTACTGGCATACATACATTTTGACTTGAGCAACAAGTATATATCAAGTATTATTTTCACCTTTGATTGACAATTGCCACCCCTCAACCCATCTGGACTATTTCCAATCCCAGATGTTTAAACCGTAGGATACGGAGCTGGGAACTGGGTCTGAAATCCGAGTGCCGTACAGGTACAGCGCGCTTATCGGGCAGGTGCAGCTGCAGGTTCTGGCAGTCACTGATAGCCGGACCCCTGCTGTATGCGCTGGCATCGGTGAAAACATAGATGCCGACTCATTAACCCTTGCACTGCTTCAGTCAGCGGTGATCGCGGCACGTGCGGTATCCTGACAGGTCCTGGGTGTCCATCGGGTCCCTGCACTGCTGTGACGGGGAACCAATGGCTTGGACGGCAGCCCGATGCCTTCTTTAGGCATCTTGGCTGCCATCCCTGTGAGACCCAGCCCCCTGGAGTGGCTGCAAGTGTATTACACTCATACAATGCATACAGTAGTATAATGCATTGTAGAGGGGATCAGACCCCCAAAGGTTGACGTCCCAGATTGGGACAAAAAATAAAGTGAAAAAAAAGTAAAAAAAAAAAAATAGTTTTACAAAAAATAAAAAGTTTCAAGTAAAAAAAAGGTGTCATTTTTCCAAAATAAAGTTAAAAAAATAGGGAAAAAAGACAGTAGACATATTAGGTATTGCCGCGTCTGTCTCGACCGGCTCTATAAAAATATCACATGATCCATCCAGTCAGGTGAACGACATAAAAAAATGAAATAAAAACAGTGCCAAAACAGCCATTCTCTGGTCACCTTGCCTCACAAAAAGTGTAATACAAGCGATCAAAAAGGCGATCAAACCATCATTTCATCCCGCAAAAAATGGGACCCTACCTAAGACAATCCACCAAAAATAAAAAAAAACTATGGCAACACAAAAATAAAAAATGATAGACACATTAGGTATCGCCGCATCCATAACAACCTGCTCTATAAAAATATCACATGAGATGCCCCTCAGGTTAATGCCGTAAAAAATTGTTTTAAAAAACTATGCCAAAAGAACCATTTTTTTCACCTTGCCTCACAAAAAGTGTAATAACAAGCAATCAAAATGTACCCCAAAATGGCACCAATGAAAACGTCATCTCATCCTGCAAAACATGAGCCCCCACATAAGAGAATCACTTAAAAAATAAAAACGAATGGCACCTGTAAATCCATCAAAATCTGTGCTGAAAAAGTCATATGGCGCTCCTTCCGTTCTGAGTCCGGCCATGTGCCCCCACAGCAGTTTACAACCACATATGAGGTGTTGCCGTATTCAGGAGAAAATGGGTAACAAGTTATGGGGTGCTTTTTCTCCTGTTACCCCTTGTGAAAATGAAACAATTGAGGCTAAAGCAACATTTTATTGGAAGAAATGAAACTTTTCATTTTCACAGCCAAGTGTTTCCAAATTCTGTAAAACGCTTAGGGGGTCAAAGTGCTCAGTACCCCCCTTAATATTTTCTTTAAGGGGTGTAGTTTTCAAAATGGGGTCACTTTTTGAGGGTTTGCACTGTAGGGGTAAGTCAGGGTCTCTTCAAATACAAAATGGCACCTAGAAACCATTCTAGCAGAATCTGCCTCCAAAATCCATATGGCGCTCCTTTCCTTCTGACCATTGCCACGTGCCCATAGAGCAGTTTACAGAAATACCCCATATGTGGTGGTAAATATATATTGAGGTTTATTTTGCTGTTAACCCTTGCTGTGTTGCAAGAAAAAATTGATTAACATAAAAAATTTCACCTCCATTTTACTTTAATTCTTGTGGAACACCTCAAGGGTTAACAAAGTTTGTAACGTCAGTTTTCAATAACTTGAGGGGTGTAGTTTCAAAATGGGGTCATTTTGGGTGGTTTCCATTATTACTTTATATCTGAATTTGTGCTAAAAAAATGGTTTTGGAAATTTTTTTGAAAATTTGAAAAAATGCTTCTAAACTTTCTAACGTCCTAAAAAAATAAAATGACATTTACAAAATGATGCCAACATAGAGCAGACACATGGGGAATGTTAAGTAATAAATATTTTATAAGGTATCACTTTCTGTTTTAAAAGCAGAGAAATTGACATTTTAAAAAATTGCGAATTTTTCAAAAGTTTTGGTAAATTTGTGATTTTTTTCATAAATAAAGTTGAAATATATTGACTCAACTTTATGACTGTCATGAAGTACAATGTGTCATGAGAAAACAATCTTAGAATGGCTTGGATAAGTAAAAGTCTTCCAAAGTTATTACCACATAAAGTGACACTTGTCAGATTTGCAAAAATCGGCCTGGGATTTAGGCCCCTTTCACATGACAGTATTTTTTGTGGGCTCCGATCCGCATTTTTCACATGAAAAATGCAGACCCATTCATTTCTATGGGTCCGCAAAAAATACTGAGAGCATACGGTGTGCTGTCCGCACCCGTATGCCCTTTCCGTAGCCCCGCAAAAAAGATGGAACCTGTCCTATTCTTGTCCGCAAAACGGACAAGGATAGGCATTGTTACAATGGATCCGCAAAACACAACGTTCGTGTGTAAGAGGCCTTAAGGTGAAAAGTGGCTCTATACTGAAGGGGTTAAAGGGTTATTCCAACCTTATACGTTTATGGCATATCCACATAATATGCCTGGTAGGCCACTACATTTCAATAGAGAGGTGGGCGCTCTTTACTTCTGTGGGAGTCGTAGAAACAATTGAGCTGTGCACATGAGTAGCCTTCTAAATTAGCTTATGGTGGATGAGGTGCATAAAGTCTGTATGTGTTACACACTGGGTGTGAAACCACTGGTTCAACCAACAGATTTTACTGGGGGGTACTCCTAAGTGCGTTATCCTGGCAGACCCCTGGTATTCACCCTTTAACCCCTGTACACCTTACTTTTCTGCATGGGAACCACCAGACTGCTACCTCTTGGAATAGACTCTGTATGATTGACAGGAGTCAAGGGACACCGGTGCATTGCACCAAAGCATCAGGCAAGACCATAGTAAGGGACTGGCCAAGGTCAGAACAGGCAGAGTACAAGCTATATGGTAAACAGTGCAATATCAGGGTGGGCAGAACAGAGTCAATACAGAGGTCAGACAGAAATTGGTACACAGACAAACAACTAAACTATGGCGCAACTTCCCAGGGAAGTAGCAGGCTATGGACTTATTGGTCAGGCTCCCTCTCATAGGGAAAAGTACCTTAAAGGGGTATTCTCATCTTAGACAATGGGGGCATATCGCTAGGATATGCCCCCATTGTCATATAGGTGCGGGTCCCAGCGCTGAGACCCACAGCTATATCCAGTACGGAGCGGGGAGCGCTGCGCCTGGAGGACCCCGGGGGTCCAGCCACCCGGGGGGAGTTTCTGGGGGTCCAGCCACCACCAGGCACAGCTCCCTGCTGCGCTCATAGAAATGAATGGGAGCACAGCGCGCAAGCGCGGCCACCGCTCCCATTCATCTCTATGGAGCCGACGGAAGTAGCCGAGCCAGCGCTCGGCTATTTTCAGCGGCCCCATAGAAATGAATGGAGGGTGGCTGCGCATGCGCATTGCGCCCTAATTCAGTTCGGGGGCTCCGTTCTGGATATTGGTGCGGGACCCGCACCTATAAGACAATGGGGGCATATCCTAGCGATATGCCCCCATTGTCTAAAATGAGAATAACCCTTTAAATACCCCAGTGTGGCCAGCCAGTTGCTGGAGTGACTTAGGGTGTGCACACTGGCTCTTTAAAAGCCAAGAGGAGCACACATGTGCACTCTATGGGCAAAGAAGGAGACGCCTTGTCAGCATGCAGGCTGCAGCCTAAATTGAGTGACAGAGCAACTGAGAAGGCATGGGATGCCATGGACTGTCAATCAAATAAGAGGGTGAGGTGCTGGGAGTAATTATTGGTGGAGTTATGGTGCACCAAATGACACAGCCCACCCATGGTACACCTAAAACTTATTCTGAGGACACGTTGAAATAATTCTCATGATTCAGCAACCCATGTCACTCCAGCTGTTCTGAAACTTCAACTCCCAGAATCCTCCTTTCAGTTCTATGGGAGTCACAAAAATAGGCAAGTAAGTAAGCATGCTGGAAGTTGTAGTTCCACAGCAGCTGGAGTGCAAAAGGTTGCTGCCCTCTCCTGTGGATAGGGGATAGGCGTACATCTTAGGGCAACCCCTCTAATCATTATAATAAATGACAAGTTATGGTACTTTTTAATATACATTGTGATTCAATTCCCCACCATCTTCAAGTGAATGGGAACAGTATTGTTAACATTTAGAGACTGCAAGCCTGTTATAGACCTAGTCCTGCTCTCAGCTGAGGAGAAGATATGACTTTGTCAAGCCTTGGCACTGCTTTGGGTATGAACACAGGTTCAGATGTTTTATGCAGTTTTTGAAGCCAAAATCAGGAGTGCATCATAAAAGGAAAGAAAGTATTAAGGGTTTCCCCGGAAATGGTATAATAATGTCCTAGCAATCCATCCTAGTATGTTAATAGGACAGGTTGCTCCACTTCTACAAGTGCTTAGAGGGAATGAGGGGGGGCACGACCTTGTAAGGGCTCATTCAGACGGCCGTATGCTGTCCGCAAAAATATGGATCCGTTTTTTTGCGGACAGTTTAGCAAAATACGAATTGCTTTCCGTATTTTTGCGGACCCATAGACTTCAATGGGGGCACGTCCTGATTTTCACTGACAAATATAGGACATGTTTCTGTGTTTTTGCGGAGCTGTGGAAGGGAAAAAAGGGCCCCATAGAAGTGAATGTGGCAGCATCTAATCCGCAAAAAAACGGATCCGTATTTTTGCGGATAGCATACGGCCGTCTGAATGAGCCCTTACATTGAGTACTGGCGCTGCATTCACCACTGTACCAACTAACTGGTTTGGGCTAACTCTAAGACTCCATTCACACGTCCTGTTTTTCTTTCCTGATTCGATCCTGATTTTTTCAGGACCCATTGAAATGAATGGATCCAGATCAGGGTCGAATCAGGAAAGAAAAACAGGACGTGTGAATGGAGCCTAAAGCCTTATTCACACGTGTTTTGGTCAGTGATTTCCATCAGTAATTGTTAGCCAAAACCAGGATTGGAGCCCCCACATACATAAGATATAAGGGAAATATCTGTACCTGTTCTGTGTTTAGAGCCGCACCTGGTTTTGCTCACAATCACTGATGAAAATCACTGACGTGTGAATGAGACATAAGGGTGTTATCCTGGCAGTCCCTGGTTTTCAACCTTTAACCCTATACAGGGTTCTGGTCTTCGCTGCAGGGGATCTCTTGACATAGTCTCAGTGTAGACACCTGTTTGAAGCAACAAGGGATCAGGCAAAATACATAGTCAGATAACAGGCCGATGGTGAGACAGATGGCAATGGAGCAGTAACAAGGTCAGCGACATCACGTTCATCGGTCACGTGGCCCAGACACAGCTCAGTCCCATTCAAGTGAATGGGGCTGAGCTGTAATACGAAGCACAGCCGCTGTGCTTGGTAAGCTATGAAAAGGTCGTGGCCCCCATGGAAGTGCAGGTGCCTTCTCAAACAGCTGATCGGTGGGTGTCCCGGGTGTTGGTTCCCTAACTGATCAGATATTGATGACGTATCCAGAGCATAGGTCATCAGTTAAAAAGTCTTGGAAAATACCATTTAACAGAAACTCCACTAGCAAAAAAAAAAAAAAAAACACTCGTGTCCTGAGTCTCATATTTCCCATAGAACTTTTGATAACATCTGGAGCTGGTGTTTTTACTGCAAAAAATGCACTAAAACACAAAAGCGTAGTGCAGAAAAATACAATCAAAAACTTTTGCGTGAAAACAACCTATGAATCAAACATGCATTTTTTTTCTTTGTGTTAAAAAAGGCAGACACATTTGTCAGGCCTTCAGCATTTGTTTAACCCACAGAATGCTTTGAACATGTCACAGTACAAGCTTGGATACTTCTACACATGGATCCCTCAGACAGCCCTCAAATATGGTGTGAAGCCACCCTTGCAGGGCAGAAAGTGTTATGATAAGTATCAAATACTGTACAGACTGAAATAGTATCAGCATGAAGAAAGCTTTGCAGTCTCGTGACTGAGAATTATTCTCAACCTTCATTAGATGTGATGGAATAACTGCTGCATGTAATTGTCTGCGGAATAACCACTACAACTCCCTGTATTATATTGTATGACAGAGTTTACTTTTGAAAGTCTTGGAGTGCTGCCCAGTTTCTGGCAGTGTATGTCATCCAGGATATTTGTGTTTAAATCTTGGCGCGTTTCAGAAAAGACAGCTGCATGATGAGCGGGTGTGGCTTGGCAGTTAGTACCAGGGGGCGGGGGCGGCACTGGCTGACCCGTTCTAGCCTGACAGCCTGCACACATTAGTTACTGTATCTCATGCACTAAAGGATCATTCAGTGCATGTGCTGAGACGTGCAGATCTGGCACTGTGGTGGATCACTGCCACTTTCACACACAAGTGACTATGACCGTGAATAAGAGTGCTGAATACTAGTCCATGCTGTACAGCAGATGCCAGCCATCATGCCTACTTGTGTTAATTATACCGGTATGGCCAGTTGTCACTCCACATGCAGTCTAATTTATCATGAGGGAAATTTATAAAGTCATCTTCACAGGAGTCTGTGCTGTCCTCATTTCTGGCAAATTTATCAAATGCCACACAATCACTGATACATTTGATGTATCTTGAAGTCTAAGGCTACTTTCACACTTGTGTTGTTGTTTTCCGATATTGAGATCCAGCAGAGGATCTCAATACCGTATAAAAAAAATTCCGTTATTCCCCATTCATTCTGAATGGAAAGAGATCCGTTCAGGATGCATCCAGATGTCTTCCGTGCGGCAGTATTCCGTTATGTGACTGGACACAAAACCGCTGCAAGCTGCAGTTTTGTGTCTGGTCATAAAAACGTATTCGACACTGAAAACAATGTAGGTCAATGGTGACGGATCCGTTTTTTAGGAGGCCATCAATCTGGGCAACCCCTTTAAAACACATACTTTTTAAAAACATTTAGATTTTTTGCCATTGTAGATTCTGAATGTATTTCAGAAGAAAAAGTACTGAAAACTGCATTTTTAAAAATGACAATCAGGATTCCACGGCACTGTGCCAGCCTGTCATCAGATTGACCAAGTGGACAGCCCTTTAAAGTGTTGTCTCTTTTTAATAGATGAGTATAACATGTTTTGTGAGAACTAAGAACTAGGATTGCATTTTGCAGCAGTCAGGATTTGTCTAGGGACAGCCGAGCAGATTCCTCCTAATGTTTAGCCTTTCCTGCAGGAAATGTGAATGTGTTATAGTTTTCTCGGCAGTTTCCCTAGAAGGGCCTCTAAATTCCTGCACATCTGTCTTCTGTTCATCTCAGTTAATATACAGAACCTATTCTTGTGCTATAACATCAGGTGACGAGTCAGTTTCAGATATGTAAAGGAACTTATTTTTTTTACTTTTTCGGAACATATGGCAACCATTTCTTGGAAAATAATCTCACATTTTCTAAAAAAAATGCTGTGCTCAAATCACTGCCTACCAATATCACAAAACTAAAGAATACTTTTGGGCAGCATTGAAAAAAAAGTTTTACATCTATAGAGTTTCTGTACTATAGATCTTCTTCTGCTGATGAAGCAGACAGGATGCAAAAAGTCAAGCTTGATCTGAAATGGATAAGTCAACAAGTTTAGGACCAGAAATAGTGTTAATAAAAACTGGCTTAGTTGCCCATAGCAACCAATCAGATTGCAATTTTTATTTTCCAAAAGAGCTATGAAAAATGAAAGGTGGACTCTGATTGGTTGCTATGGGCAACTAAACCAGTTTTCTTTTACACCAGTTTTGATAAATCTCCCCCAATGAGTTGTGATAATGTCTATAAAGTGTGATGGAATATAGTGCTATATAAGCAAGTAAAATGTAAGAAATGCGAGACTTAGTAAATGTTAACCTGTTGGTGCATATACAGATTTCTGACCAATCTGTATTCAATTACACCAATCTAATATATAAAGCTGAGTGTGTGTGTGTGTGTGTGTGTGTGTGTGTGTCCGCTAAAGGAATCCGCACCGCTGCAGCTACAATCACAAAATTTGGCACACATGTACATCAGGTGTCCGGGAAGGTTTTAGAACAGTTTTCAACTCTCCAGGACGTACCGTTCCTGAGATATTCCCAAAAAATGCATTAGCCAATAGTAGCCTGGTCACATGTCCCTTATCAGCCAATAGAAGCTCACAGGCACACATCAGGCTTCTATGGCAACCTAGCCAGTTCACTGCTTTAGGTCTGCATTAAAGAGGCAGAGCACTGTGGATGACAATGATAAATGGGTAGTCCCGGTTACCATAACTATAACTTATGTTTTAGACTAACTCATCATCAATCATTACCTCATATAAT